>JXCR01080967.1:206614-238747 GCA_002079205.1 Phalaenopsis hybrid cultivar
TACTTGTCATTCCACAACACTTGAACAAGGACAGTCTGCAGGAGCATTTGTAGAATGTCCACATTGCAATGTTCTACATTTAGAACAATATTATAATTATGATGATTACTTATCAGCTAATGAACTGATAAGATATGATGATATGCTGATAGATGATGCAAATACAATTCAACATTATCCATGGGATACCTATCATGCGCCAGCTCAAGTTGAGGCATGTAATCCGGTGGGAGCAATACCACCACTGACATGGCAACCGGTTATTGATAATCAGATTAATGATGAAACACATTATCTAGCATATCCAAGCAATGTTGAGCTTGCAAAGATCCATAACGTTAAATGTAATGTTTTTGAACATTTCGAAATAGTTGATGGAGAATATGTCAATATTCTAGAAGGATTGGAACTATACACAGAGGTCTTCTCTCTTACGGAACAACGAGAGGTACTTGATTGTGTGTTTGAACTCCAAATCAGAGGCAAAGCAGGGTTGCTATCTGGGAGGACATATTCAGAGCCTAAAAAATGGATTAGAGGCAAGGGTCGCATCACGATACAATGCGGCTGTTGTTATAATTATAAAATAGATCGACAAGAAAATATGCCGGGAATTTTACAACATGAGCAGGTGGAGCCAATGCCACCCACAGCAAAATGGATGATTACACGACTGGTTCAATGGAGCATAATTCCATCAAATTGTATCCCAAATAGTTGCATAATCAACATTTATGAAGAAGGGGATTGTATCCCTCCACATATTGAACATCATGACTTTGATCGTCCGTTCTGTACAGTCTCTTTCATATCAGAGAGCAGTATGCTATTTTGCATAGATATAGGCATAATCAGTCTAGGAGAATTCCAAGGATCTGTTGAGATTTCGTTACTAAGAGGATTCGTCCTGATTCTGAAAGGAAATGGGGCTGACATAGCAAAACATTGCATTCCGGGAGTTTGACACCGTCGAGTGTCAATAACTTTCAGAAGAGTGAGCGATGATAAAACCCCCTATGGATTTCAGCCAGATATGGAGCTTGAACAGTTGCAGCCATATGAGTTATAAACTCGTTGCACCACTAGGCTATCTCAAAACAACAGCCTAGAAGGTCAGCTTGTTTAGAAACTCATAATACAGTTTGCAAGAAGATCTTCTACTGACAGAAATATGGATATGCAAATATGCAGCCAGCGATATGAGGACAATTTGTTTTGTATTGTATATTATGTACTCATGGATGTACTAGTAATGCGAATAGCATGATGTACTTTTCATCTTTTGAGATATATNTTTCATAAAAAAATTCAAACTCACTGATGTCTCCCTGTTAATTTAAGGAGGAGATGTCAGGATCGCGGCTGATTTTTGCTTTCAAAGATGGTTTGAACCTTGCTTTCAACAAAGATGAGATACCGCAAGATGGAATAATTGACTTTGATATGAAATTTGATGATGTTAATATAGAATATGAAAATCCACTAATGGATGCTGTCGAAGAACGATAAAAAGAGGGATTGCCCTTATTACTCAAATTCAGCACCAGGATTCTCCCTTCCTCAAAAGGGAAAGAAATCATTGAAGAACAAGATCCAATGGAGGGGCCAAGCCGCCGTTTGCCCTCCATGGTGGCTACTACAGTAGGACATTTGATAATTGCTGATGAAGAGAAAATACCTTTCGCTTCGTTGCGGAGAACTCAGCGAAGAAATGCNTTACAAGCACAACAACATCTGGAGTTATACCAAGTAAAGATGATACGAGCTCATGACAAACTGGTCCGCCCAAGGACATTAAAAATTGCCGATCTAGTCCTTGTTCTCAAAAGACCTATTCTTGCACGTCGCAAGATAGGTGGAAAATTTGACCAACTTGTCGTTCTCAGAAGACCTATTCTTGCACGTCGCAAGATAGGTGGAAAATTTGAGCCAACTTGGGAGTGACCATTTGTCGTTGAAAAGGTCTACGCCGGAGGAGCTTACCGACTTATCAACTCTCAAGGAGAGAAAGACCTATTCTTGCACGTCGCAAGATAGGTGGAAAATTTGAGCCGACTTGGGAGGGACCACTTGTCATTGAGAAGGTCTATGCCGGAGGAGCTTACCAACTTATCAATTCTCAAGGAGAAAGGCCTATGCTTCCAATCAATGGACGATACCTGNCCAACAATTGAATGTCCTAAACCTCAAATTGGTATCCAATTTTTGTTGAAAATCCTTTTTAAGGTCATTTGTGACCAAATAAAACAATCAATTTGGACTTAGCCCAAAGCTAGCCCAAGTTTGACCCAAGTTTAGCCCTACATGCTTAATTTAGGTCTAAATCCAAACCCATCAAAATCTATTCAAATTCATCATAAAATCAAATTCAAAACAATTTTAATCCTTCATAAAAGTTGTTTATCATGATGTTTTACAATTAATTTGGACTTATCCCAAACTAGCCCAAGTTTGACCCAAGTTTAGCCCTACATGCTTAATTTAGGTCTAAATCCAAACCCACCAAAACCGACCCAAATTGACCACCAAATCAACTTCAAAACAACTTTCATCCTTCATGAAAATCGTTCATTATGATGTTCTTCACCCCAAATTAATCATCAAATCAACTTCAAAACAATTTTCTTCCTTCATGAAAATATTTCATTATGATGTTTTACACCAACCACAACAATCAATTTGAGCTTAGCCTATGGCTAGCCCAAGTTTGACCCAAACTTTGCCCAACATGCTTAAAATGGGTCAAAAAATCAAAATTCCACCAAATTGATTAACCAATTGACCTCAAAATGACTTTCACCCTTCATGAAAGTTATTCTTCATGGTCTCTTACACCAAATGCCATATTTAATTGGGCCAATTGGCATGCCTAATTTAGTTCAAACACAAGATTTGGTCATATGCACCTTTTTGGACTTATGGTCAAATCCAAACCCATTGAGCTTGGTATTGTCAAATGAGACTCACCCTAACTCATCTTATACTCTAGGATTGAGTTTAAAGCCAGCCACAAACCCATGGTTAAGCTTAATATTTATCTCATGGGTAAATTTAAAAAAAAAATTTCTTAAAGGGATAATAAAGAGGTTAAATCAATGTACTTGCCATACCACATGTCATCTAGGGAAAAATTGCTTAAAAGAGATAATAAGAAGGTTAAATCAATGTACTTGCCATACCACATGTCCAAACCCTATGGGTCAGTTTTTACTGAGCATCATAAGCTTTAACCATGATCCAACCCTTGGTTAGCCACCTTAACTCAATAGAAGCCCAAAACCGTGAGCCCCTTACATGGCTAATACCCAAAGTCATGCTAAGAAGCCACCTCAGCTCAAATTGAGCTGAGGGATCCTCCGCTTGACACCTAAGCAGTGGGGCTAACCCCTCCATTGGCCAGCTAAGCCTTCCCTTAGCCAATTTCTATAAAATCCACCTCCAAGGCCATGAATAGTGGTGTGGTAAAAAATTTTCACTAAGGCTTACCAAACTCCTCAAAGAGCTTCCCTAGGAGACCCTTAGCACATTTCAATCCACTTCCCCCTCTCAAATCCACCATGGCAGTCCAATTTTGAACTTGAATTCCTGCCCAAAACCAAGACAAATTCTAATCTCAACCTACACAGCACAAAACCCCTAATAGATTGGCCCTACACCTTCACAACAGTGAAAGAAGCCAAACCCCCATCAATTCCCCCTTTGAAACAGTCTCTACCATAGCTTTCAATCAACACCCAAAATCGGCCTTGAACAAAATCATACATAGGCTTTACACCAGAGCCAGAGGCTTCATCCCTAAGCTCTTTGGGATCTAACGAAGGTGTGAAGAATCTCTGATTGAGGCTACACCTCTAGGAGCAAAGGTATAACTCACTTACTCTCCCGAGCCTTTGCGAGCTCTACATTTACAATGGCTTGATTTCATAACATGTTTACCATATAGATGTATTCGTCTTTTCAATACGAAAATTTTAAAAAAATAATCATCAAAATCCATTAAGAAATGAGGAAGATATTAAGATTTTAAAATGGACGGCTCTCGGTTAAGGCCATCGGGGACGATGAACGGATGCCGTCCAACCTCGCGTGTATTGAATGGACGGCGGAGATCAAGACGGATGATCCTAAGGGACGATACAGTGCGACGCGTGGCAGCTGACTCAGAAGGCGACGTCGAATAGGAGCGCGCCGCGTGGCTTTTCAACGGATCCAAGGATCCAGTCAGCCCGTGGTTTGAATAAATAAGTAGGATATTTAATAAATTCAGAAAATAGCTCCTAAACTTCAAAAATCTATATCTTTGTGTAGAAAATTTACAAAAATAAAATAAAAATACCCTCTTGCTTAGTGAATAGAGGAAAATTATGTGGAATTATTTTCACATTAATTTGATACATAAATTATTTTTAAAAAATGAATTAGGGTTAGTGGTTTTTCAATTCTCCATTCATATTGAATTATCACCTTGACTCTAAATTTTTATATGTTGTAGCTTTTGTCTAGGTGAACAATTTAAGCATTTTTCCAAAGACATAAGAAATCTCTAGACAGAGATCTTAATTTTATAAGTTTTTATACATTTTCTATTCAAATAATTATAGAAAATTGTATGTGGCATAGAAATTTCTACAAAAATTCATATAAGTCCCCTATGGCCAGAGTATTCTTAGGAAATAATTTCATGATTTTTAAAGATCAAAACATCCTTATTTTGAGCACCCTAATTTGCTTAAAACATTTAATTTGAAGCACACAAAGACTAAAATCACTTGATTTTTGTTCTCCACTGTGGCTTATAAGTCAGAGAACTCACTATAAAAATTTCAAAGGATTTGGAGATCATTTAATATTTTTAATTAATTTTTAAAAGTAACCCTCAAATTTGAAACTTAAATGATTTTTTAAAAATCAAAATATGACTCCAAAAATTATGAAACTTAGTTTTTTGAATTCTTTGATATTAGGGGAATTTAATAAAAATAAAAATATATTTAAAATAAAAACTTGATTTTTAGTTTATTTTTAATTATTTTTAATAATTAAAAATAATAAAAAAAATCATAAAATATTAAATTCATGGAAATATTCCAAATTATTTTCTAAATACTTAAGAATCATTAGAATATTTTTCTAAGGTCTAAAAATAAAGATATCTATTTTTAAAACCTTAAAATGATTTTTAAGGCTTAAAAATAGAATTTTCACCAAAATAATTCTAAAAAATCAAATAAAAATCAGAAAAATACAAAATAAACTTCTCTGGGTTCCCTGATCTCAAAGAAATTTTCCAAAAATAAAAAATATATTTTTCAACGTATAAAATATTTTATTTTTATTAAAATCCCCAAAACTTTGATTAATTTTAATAAATCATAAAAAATTCAAAAAATTATGAAATTTTCGGCAAATGACTTTCTCATCTAAGGCTATCTTACATAAAAATGTCAATTGATTAAGAGTTGTCTTGATCATCTTTTGGAATTTTCTTTGAAGATGCATATTTTTGCATAAAAATAATTATNTCTCAAAGAAATTTTCCAAAAATATAAAATATATTTTTCAACGTATAAAATATTATATTTTTATTAAAATCCCCAAAAATTTGATTAATTTTAATAAATCATAGAAAATTCAAAAAATTATGAAATTTTTGGCAAATGAATTTCTCATCTAAGGCTATCTTACATAAAAATTTCAATTGATTAAGAGTTATCTTGATCATCTTTTGGAATTTTCATTGAAGATGCATATTTTTGCATAAAAATAATTATATGAATTAAATTAAAATGTGAAAATTTATATTTTCTCCTCTGATGTCTTAATTAACTTATCTGTAAGGTTATATAAAAATTTCAAAGTCATTTGACTTAAATTTGACAAATTATGAAAGTTTGGACNCAAGGTTATATAAAAATTTCAAAGTCATTTGACTAAAATTTGACAAATTATGAAAGTTTGGACCCTTAGAGGCAACATTGTAATTTTGGATATTTTGGCCTTAATGAACATTTAGGCTTAATCAAAATAGCAAATGGGTAATTTCTAATATTAATTAACTCATTTGATGATTTGCAATAAAAAAAATGGGCTTAATTGGTAGAAATCCACTTCACTTTGCCAAATTACAAGATAAAAGAATAATTCCCATAATATAATTGGTAGAAACCCACTTCACTTTACCAAATTATAAGATAAATGAATAATTCCCATAATTATGGTAGAAACCCACTTCACTTTGCCAAATTATAAGATAAATGAATAATCCTCATAATTATCAATAGAAACCCACTTCACTTTGCCAAATTACAAGATAAAAGAATAATTCTCATAATTATCAAAATGTTTGGAAATCCATTAGCATAAGATGACTTTTGAATTTAGGGGTATAACTTTGGAAATCAATGATTTCACATTTTGCCAAATTACAGGATAAAAGAATAATTCACATAATTATCAAAATTTTGGAAACTTCATTACCTAGATGAATTTTGAATTTAGGGGTATAACTTTGGCAATCAATGATTTCACACTCTTATTTGATAATCAAAATGATGTTTAAATAATCTTGATAAATATCACTTAAAGTTTTTAATCTTTTCAAAATTAATGCACATACTTAATACACTCACTTAGGTCTTAAGGACTTAGTGGTGAACTTAAGTTGAAATCCACTTGTTAAAGAAGGATTAGAAAAATCAACATGATTAAACTCTTTTAAAACACTATAAGTCCAATTAGGACTAAAATTTGGCTAAGTGTTCTTAATAACACTAATTTGNTTTGGGCCTGATACAAATCATCCTGAAGTAAAAAATTAAGAGAAGAGGTTGGTGAAGTAGAAACAAAAACAATATGGGACTCTTAACCACTTTAAGCCAGGAAATTTGTAGGTCTGTTGCCTTCTCTATATATGAAATTAAAAGTGACAATTAACTCCTTCCTCAGGTGCGGAATCTATATGATCCACTGAAGTATATGCCAAGGGAGAATGTTGTTCCCAGTGACATAATCCAATAGCAGAGAGGAGTCAACTTCTATCCGGAAAAGTTTCCATTTGTTAAGGATGGCCAATTTGAGAGCCCAATACATTGCCACAGATTCATTCTTTATAGCATCCACTAAAATAATTGGTGATTGAAAGAATAGTAAACATCTGCCATAATGATCTCTGAACACACCTCCGATTCCAACCCCCCTGAAAGGAAAAATTACCATCTGTGTTGACTTTAACAGTGGGGTTAACAGGTTTATCCTAGTAGACTTTGATCACAGAGAACCTAATGGGTCAGCTGCTCTACATATGTTCAAAATGTTGGGGAACTTCTTCAACTGAATAGGTTTTCTGATAAATGCTAAACAATTGGAAGCCACCTTCACTGTAGCAAATGATTGATCTTCAAAATTGACTTTGTTTCTGGTAGCCTAGATGAACCAAGCAGTTAGGAAAGAGATTGGACCCAACTTAAGCTCCTGCCATCCACCCCAACAAGCTAGCAAACATTTCCACTTTAAATTCATTGTATTGAGCTGCATATTTTGTAAAAGGGTAGTATAGACCCCTTGGGAGAAATTGCAATCAAAGAAAAGGTGGTCAGCAGTCTCCTCAGCCGCTTTACAAAAACAACAAATAGAAGGTCCCTTCAGTCCCTTAAGCTTGAGGATGTCATATGTAGGCAGCAGTTTGTAAAATATTCTGCATCAAAAGAATGACATTGAGGGATTAAGGAACTTATTCCACAAACACTCACCCCATGGCACATCCTCTTAATGGTACAACTTAAAACATATGGCTTTAGTGAGTCTTTTAGTGGAACTTGATGCTAAAACCAGCCTGTCTTTTTTTATTTCTATCAAATGGTGATTGGAGATGAGATCAACTAAATTCAATTCAAGGAAGGAGTGTAGAATGTCTGATGATCAGGAGTGACCCTCCCAACAATCCTCCACCATAAGCTCATTGTTATAGTTCTCAGGAATGGGATTCAGGAAATTATCAGGGCACCATCTTATCAACCAAAAATACAGCTTGCCTTGGCCAAGATCCCATAGGAAAAGACTTTATTCATCTTTCCCAACTTTGAAGAGATTCACCCAGATTCTAGAGTATCCAATCTTCCTGGAAACCAAATTGGAATGCGAAGATCTGCAATATTTAGCCTACATAAACTATGACCAAAGAGTAGTCTGCTATCTAAATTTAAGCCATATTTTACATAGAAAGATATGTTGAAGATGCTGAAGTCCCTTGAACCCCAGCCCTCCAAAATAAGTTGGTTTGGTTTCTTTCTGCCAACTGGCCCACTATAGTTGCTTCCTATGCCTAGCCTAAAGAAATCTGTTAAAACATATTTCCAAGAGAAGTTCGGTGTTTTTCTTCATTACAACCTTTTGTAGAATGTAGGATGGGAAGGTAGTGAGAATGTTTTTCAATAGTGTGATCCTACCACCATTAGAAAGAAAAGAATTGGTCTATCATTATAATTAGGAGTTGGTTTTTTCAACCACCTCATCAAACTGGGTTATCTTGGTTCTGCCCTTGAGAGGAGGTACTTTTAGGTATTTGAAAGGAGTGGACATGGGTGTGAAGCCAGTGAGATTAATAATTCATTTTTTGATGGAAGGAGAGATTTTGTTACTAAAAATAACTTCACACTTATCTTTATTGAGCATCAGCATTGAAGTATCCTGGAATTCCTGCAGACCGGTAAGTATCAACTTGGCAGAAGCTTTATTGGCTCTATAGAATATGATAATGTTATCTACATAAACTAAATGGTTGATATCCAGGGCAGACATATGAAGATATTTGTTACAGCACTTTCTCTACGTAGGCTTATCAAAAAATCTTGATAGATAGTCCAAGGAAAATATAAAGATAGTAGCAGATAATGGGTCTCATTATTTGAGGCCCTTGGAAGCTTTAAAGAAACCATGACATCTCTTATTAATGAAAACATAATTCACATTACCTTCCAACCAACTTTTGATGATCAGACAGAATCACTTGAAAAACCATGGTCTCAAAGGATTCCAGAAAAAAAATCTCAGTGTATGATGCCATAAACATTCTTTAAATAAAGTTTGTAGATTATATCTCCCCTTCTGCAAGGTTCTTCTAAATTGTTTAAAAATTCTTGAGTTAGAAGCACATTGTCCCCAATGTACCTCCCCTTCATAAAGGCTACTTGCTTTGGACTGATTTGATGATGCAAGTGAAGTTGTAGCCTCCTCACTAAAATTTTGTTGATAATTTGCTCACCACATTAGTAAGACTAATGATTCTAAAGTGTTGCCACTATTCTCTGGTTGAAGATTTAGAAAAAAAAAAATAATGGCGACAGCACAAACATACTTTGGTAAATCATGAACCTGGAAAAAACTTAGTATTTCCAGCACCATACCCCCTTTAATAGTGTCTCATGCTTTTTTGTAGAAATCAGATGTGAAGCCATCTGGACTTGTTGATCTAGCACTATCTATGGTGGAGAGGGTATGCCAGATTTCCTATTCTGTTGGAACTTCTGTAAAATTTGTATTGTAAGTATGTTCATGATCAGAAAAAATATAATTTAGGGTCTAAATGACCTCTTTGTTAGTTTGGGTTTTGCATTAACTTTTTACAATATTCCACAAAATTCTCAGTAATTTTGGTAGAGTCCTTGATCCATCCTCCATGATCATCTTTAATGGAGTGAAGGGTATTGCATTAACTTTTTTTTATGCAAGCTTGATAGTACATTGTGTTCCTGTCCCCATCTATAAATCTGCTTATGGAGGCTTTTTGTTTTAGAAATTCCTCTTGCTAGGCTACTGGTGTAAGAAATTTTTCATTAGCTTCCATAGGGGAAACTTCATCTGCCAAACCATTGATAGCAATAGATTCTAGAGCCACCAAAAGGTACTTAATGTGACTTTTTCATATGATTAATTTTATATTTTATATAGTCACAATGATATAAACACAAGTATACGTCCATCATTTCACACCTATTCTGAACATACATACAGTCTTCTTTAAACAATATTTTAAACTCATCATAAAAGTTCATTTCGATCTCATCTGTTAACTTACTCTCAAAACTTTTTTGGAAATGATCTTTATTTAGATAATCAATTTCATCCATCCGAAAACAATCATTATCTTTTCTCTCAGCTGGACACTTCATAGACTGTAAAATATCAAAAGTCACTTCTTGGTCATTAATATTCATAATCAACTTTCCTTTTTGCACATCTATCATAACTTGTCCAGTAATAAGAAAAGGTCTCCCCAAAATAATGGGATATTCTTTATCTTCCTCTATATCTAATATAATAAAGTCCATAGGAAAGATAAATTTATCCACTTTAACAAGAACATCTTCTATAACTCCTTTTAGATAAATGATAGATCGATCAGTCAACTGAAGGGTTATAGTAGTGGGAGAAATATCAGCTAAACCTAAACTCTTAAATATAGATAGAGGCATCACATTAATATTCGATCCTAAATCACATATAGCTTTTCCACATAATCTTTCTCCAAATACACAAGAAATTGTTAAGCTAGAAGGATCTTTAAGTTTCTTAGGAAGCTTTTTCTGAATATAGCACTTCACTCCTCACTTAATGCAGCTATCTCATAATCCCCAAATTTCCTTTTCTTATTTAATATCTCCTTCATAAACTTTGCATAACTTGACATCTGTTTCAATGCTTTAGCAAAAAGGATATTTATTGTTAACTTCTTAAGCATGTCCATGAACTTTGAAAATTGTTTATCCAACTCATGCTGTCTAGTCTTTGAGGAAATGGAGGTGGTGGCCTTTCTAAATTGAATTTAGTTGGAGATATGATTTTTTCCAGATCCTTAGAAACATGTTCTTTGGGTCTTTTATTTTTCTTTGTTTCTCTTACAACTCCTTTATCTTTTCTGACCACATCGTCTATCTCTCTTCCACTTCTTAATTGGATAGCTTCTATTTGCTCATTATTGTTCTCTTTATGGTTAACCTCAATGTTACTAAGAATTGTTCCTTTGGGTCTATTGCTAAGTGAATTAGCAATTTGTCCAAGTTAATTCTCTATATTTCTAATTACAGCATTTTCACTTTGTAACCGGTTTTGCATTTGCAATACAACTTCTTCTATAGACATTGTTTTATCCTCAAATTGTTGATCTTTGTTAAATTATGGTGTATCTGAAGGTCTATAGTTTATGTTCCCTTGATTATTCTAACTTCCATCAAGATTTGCATGATTATTTTCCCATTGTTGGTTTCCACTCCAAGTAGTGTGATTACAGTTAAAATTAGGATGGTTCTTCCAACTTGGGTTGTAAAAGTTAGAATATGAGCTTTTTATGGTATTTAAAGTTTCATATGATAAGTTAGAATCAATCATATGCCCTAATGAACTTTCCTCACTTGAGTAAATTGAGGTTGGTTCATTCCAAATTGGTCTAACTTCCTTGCTATCGCAGCAACCTGAGATGCAAGAATTGCAATCGCATCTGTATCATGAACATTCTAGAAATTTTTAGGATTTACCCTTGTAGAGGGTCATTAAAATTCATTTGTAGTCATTTCTTCAATTAACACATATTATTCATTAAATGGTTTTGACATTAATGATCCACCAACAACAGCGTCAATTATAAACCTAAGGCATTCTATTAACCCATTGTAAAAATTTTGAATGATTAACCAATTGGGCATAACATGGTGTGGAAACTTTCTTAGAAGTTTCTTAAATCTTTCTCATACTTTATATATTGATTCCCTTTCATAGTGACAAAATGAGATAATATTGTTTCTAAGTTTAGTAGTCCTTGAAGGTGGAAAATACTTAGCTAGAAATTTCTGAGTTCTCCTCCCAATTTTTAATAGAGCCAGGTGTTAGTGAGTATAACCACATTTTAGCCTTATTACTTAGTAAGAAAGGAAAAAGCCTTAGTTTAACATCATCGTCTAACATGTCGTTATAAAGAAATGTAGCACAAAGTTTTAGAAAACTGGATAAGCATAAATTGGGATCCTCCGAATGAGTTCCCATAAACTGGTTGTTCTGTGCCAATCGGATAACATCAAGATTTATTTTAAATTAGTTAGCTTCTACGACAGGGGTTTGTATATATGAGTGAATTTCATCTGTCGTAGGATTCATATAATCTCTCAAAGAATTATGATGACTTTCCAAGTTATTATTTTAAATATTTTGCATTTCCATTTCTGGTTCTTTGAGTTCTTTCTATTTTTTGATTTTTTTTTTCTTTTTTCTAACACGGGATCATAAGGCACAAGTCCTGCATATCCTTTATTTCGCATACACAAAAAAACAAACAAAACATAAACAATTAAACAAACAAAATAAAAAATATATTCAACACAACAAAATATTTTTACAAACACCTTGTTTTTAACACAAATAGTTTTTCACAACACTTTTTCATACAAAAACCACTTTTCACACAAAAACACTCTTTACAACACTATAATTTTCCAAGTCTAAGCCTAATTACTTCAACTAAATTCTCCTAAAGTTCTTACCGAAGCTTTCCTGACAACAACGCCAAAAACTTGATGCAACTTTTTTATATGTTTAATATTATATATTCTATACAGTCACAATGATATAAACATAAGCATACGTATCACTCAAGTAATATAGGACTTTTTGATGAAGCCCTGAATATTGATCCCATGAGGAAGCAAGGACAGATGTCCTTAGTCAAGTTCCAGTCTACTACTACTACTATTAGTCTTTAGTTTGGAATGTCGATTAAAATGGTGTTTTATCTAGCAACTACTCCTAAATGCAAATGTTAAATGCAAGGATAGTAACTATTCCTAAATGTAAATATTAATTCTAAAGATAACTCTATATGGATGAGTTGGTTTGGAGAACTTTAAGATGTTAAAAACTACTATTCTTATGTAGTGAATTGGATAATGTAAAGGAATAAGATACATTAAATATTGTATGTGCCAAGTAGGAGCAATTTTAATTCTCCACCCTGATTCAGTGTTATAGAAAATAATTGGCTAATCTTAGGTTTAGTCCCTAAATCCGTGGCTAGGCTAGGAGGATACTGGCTCCCACTCCAGAGTTCCCACTTCCCTTCCCCTGAAGGCTAACTCTCACTTTAATTTTTAAACATTAAGATCAAATTGGGAATTTTTAGTTTGTCACCCTAGAAATCTCCAATTCTACACCCAAAAATGTATATTCCCTTATTTATTTGCACTTAATTCCTTGAACAAAATACTCCTTCATGGACTTAAATGTGATTCTCACTCTCTTGTATAACTCATACTTCATTTCCCAGATCATATGTTTCACAACATGTTTTAACAATTCAATTTGCCCGATTGAAAAGTAAATTAAGAGAGGAGTTGAAAAAACCATCACAATTTATAATTAAAACTTCTTCTAGCATACATCCCAATATCCTAAACATGAGTCCTACTCATTGCAAAAGAAATGTAAAAGGAAAAAATGACATAATATTCTCATGCCACTATTTCCAAAAAAAGAAGAAAGAGTAAGAGAAACACATCACAAAGCATGTAGAAAACACAATAATAAATTTCATTAAATCAAAGAAAATCCACTAGATAAGTGTTTACAAAATCATAATATAATGAAGAACACAATACTTAGCTTTTTCCCCTTGAAAGAGAGATGAAAATCTCTCCCACAAAGTCTCCCGCTGATCCATGCAATGCTAGAACATTACCTTATATATTCTCTCAAAATCCCCTCACCAATCTCTCGGAAAAAAAATAGAAATCTACATTTCTACTCATATTCTAAGATCTCTAAATATGCTCCACATTTTCTCACTCACACACACCACACACACACCTTTTTCTGACATAAAAGCACTCTATTATGGTGTAGGGATGAATTTCCCAAGAGATGCCTCAAGAAACCCTCCAAAAAGCATCCAAATAAATTGAATCTTCTAGAAATTTGCCCAACACTTCCTCCAAACTGTCCTGGGAGCTGTTGGCACCCACCCTGTGCAGCTCCACCATTTTGCTTCTTTTGGCTTTGTTTTAGCTCTGTTTCACCCTGTTTTAGGTGCGTTGCGTTCCTAACAAATAGACCAAAAAAATAAGCATAAAAACAACATTTCTTTAAATTTTAGTTTCATTCAAAAATGTGTGAGAAGTGTAAATGAGATTAAGCATAGAAAGACATATCAAAATGTGTTAGGACAAAATTTTCTTTCTTGCTTATTTTTGCTCCAAATTGCATCATTTTTGCTTCTTTTTCTCCAAAAATCCATTTTCAATACCTGAAACCAAAATATAAAAAATACCCTCCTTTAAAGTGCAATATCATTGAAAATCACTAAATATAGGAATTAAAAATATATGAAAAACTGAACATTTTTAGGCGTATTTTTACTCCAATTCCATTAGGTGAGGGCCTTCCCAAATTTTTTCTACAAGCACCATAATTTGATTAAAGGGCTTGAATGGTCAATGTCCCTCCAGTGAGCTTTAGCAGTTGTGAGAAAGTCCTTGTGAGTAGACCACATGTTCAAATATCTGGAAGGAGTCGTTCCCTAGCAATGAGCAGTAGAGATAGTGATAAGAAGAGGCATGTGATTTAATATAACAAGATTAAGGTGGGTGACATTGGTGTGGAGGAAGTTCTGAGCCAGCAGTCATTAATAAGGAATTTCTTAAGTCTCTCCCAAAGCCTACCCCTTCTCCAAGTGAAAGCTGCTCCAGTGTAACCTAGATCAAATAATCTAGAGGCATGTATGTTTTCATTAATGTATTCATGATAGAAAAATTTGGGAGTCTGCTTCCCCTGTTTTCAGTAGGGGAGGCAAGGCAATTAAAATACACCCCACCAACCATCCTTTATCATATTGTTGACTTATGAGACATAGTTCTTCCAAAATTCCATTCTAGTTGTTTTTGTGCACCCAACATAGACTATGGTAGCGTATCCACCCTGACCTGCCACAGAGAAAGAAAAATGAATAAATTGGGGATGATTCTGCAATATGACTCATCCAAGCTCCAATCTACAGAAAAGCCAAATCTTATTATTTAAATTTTAAAGTAAACTAAAATCAGGGAATAAATTTAAGAGTTTTTGGGTGTTATGATGGGCCAAAGGTTCCAATATGGCCAAACATCATAACTTGTGTTTTCTATTTAAATGTTGTAGCCTTTTTTATAGAAATGGGGTCAGCAATCCCTCTTATATTCCAACATAGGATATTAATCATGATGAGAAGACTTAGCTCTCCCCTTAGTAAGCCTTGTGAGAGAATCCCTTATAGTATAATATGAACTTCTAGCTTCCAATATGTAGGCGTCTTCTTAAAATTCCCATGGTATTTTCTTCTTTTTTCTACCTTTCTGAATTAGCCATTCAGCTTCTAGCGTCTGCTTCATTTCTTGAACTAGATTTGGAGATGGAACTTCAGTAAAATCTTGTAACTGTGAATCAACACTCTGCAGGGTGTCCTCTACCACTTCTTCTGATGAAGCATCAATTGCTTCTTCCAAAGGGACAAGATCATGACTAGTTATAAAATGCTCCACATTCTTTGCGGACTCTTCCACATTCTGTACAACAGTTGTGCCTTCCTCAGGTGCCACCACAGGTTTAACGGGGTTGGCTTGATTTCTACTTCCTCTCAAAGGTTTTAGATTTAAGTGTAGTCTATAGAACTGGTCATTTGTGTGACCAAACATGTTGCAGTGATTACAATAGTGTGGGTGTTAATCCATTATAATTGGTTTCCAGTATTTATCATGTAAAATGCCTAGCCACACCTCATCAATAGGTGGCAAGGTGATGTCCCTTTCTATCAAAATCCTAGCCATAGAAGGTCTTAAGAGGTTGAATGTGGAGATATAAAGCTTCATTGGTCGGCCAAGTAAAGCCCTAATGCAGAATAACACTCTATGATTGAAAAGATGTAATTTCAGGTTGGGAAGTTTGAACCAAATTGATATAATGGGTAATTCCTTTTTGGGATCAATTGCTGGAGTCCATTTTAAGAGCTTCATAGAATTATCTTCAATTTGGATAAATTTCTTGGAAAAGACTAGTATAATATTCTTCTTTAGTGAGGTGTATCATGACATGTCTGCCATCAAATAACACAAGTCATTACGCCAAACTTCAAGGTAGGAATCAGAAATTATTTATCCAATTTTAGATAGTTCATGGATTAACCATATTCATTAATTTCTAATGAAAAGAGGAGTGATAGTTGTTGCAAATGAAAAGAATAAATTAATTCCTACAAGGCAAGTTAATGGATGGTGAATTTGTATTGGTTATAGGAAATTAAATCCCTCCACTAGGAAAGATCATCTTCCTCTACCTTTTCTAGATTAAATGTTAGATAGACTGGCTGAGCACCATTATTTTTGCTTTTTGGATGGATACTATGAATACTACCAAATATCTATTGCTCTGGAGGATTAAGAGAAGATAACATTTACTAGTCCTTATGGAACATTTGCTTTTAAGATAATTTCATTTGGATTATGTAATGCACCTGCAATATTTCAAAGATGTATGATGTCTATGATTTAATTGAGAAAGGAATTGAAGTTTTTATGGATGATTTTTCAGTTTTTGTAACTTCTTTCAATTCATGTTTAGATCATTTAATGAAGGTTCTAAAATGATGTGAAAAAAAGCTTTGTTCTTAATTGGGAAAAATGTCAATGTATGATTGCATGAGTAATTCTTTTGGGACATAAGATTTTTGAGAAAGGCATTGAAGTAGATCCAGCAAAAATTTAACTCTTTGTTGAATTACTACCCCATACTAATGTCAGAGGAATAAGAAGTTTTTTGGGACATGCTGGTTTCTATAGGAATTATATTAAAGACTTTTCTAAATATTCGAGGCCTTTTTGTAAACTATTTGAAAAAAGATGTTAATTTTGATTTTCATGAGGAATTCCTTAATTCTTTTAATTTATTAAAAAAGAAATTAATCATTGCACCTATTATTGTTTCACTTGAATGGAAAAAATGATTTGAATTAATGTGTGATGCTAGTGATTATGCTATTGGGCCTATTTTAGGGCAGAGATATGATAAGTAATATACAATGCTAGTAAAGCCCTTAATGAAGCTCAAATTAATTACACTACTACTGAAAAGGAATTATTAGCTATAGTATATGATTTTAATAAATTCAGACCTTATCTTGTTGGAACTAAATGTATTGTGCATACTGATCATTCTGCTATAAAGTATTTAATGATGAAGAAGGATGCAAAACCATAATTAATTAGATGGGTCCTTATAATAAAAGAGTTAAATTTTCAAGTTAAGGTTAAGAAGGGTGTTGATAATCAAATAGCTGATCATTTTTTAAGGCTTGAAAATGAAAATGATAATTTTAATGATGAAATTAATGAAAATTTTTCTGATGAGCAATTATATGGAATTGATGAATGACAAGTTGTGTTGTATGTTGATAGAGTTAACTATTTAGTTAGTAACATTTTTCCCATATGGACTAGATAGACATCAAACTAAAAAGTTCCTTCAAAATTCTAAATACTCTTTTTGGGATGACCCTTATTTTTATAAATAATGTAAGGACTTAATTATTCGGAGATGTGTACCAATTGAAGAAACCCAAGAAATTGTACAAAAATATCATAAATCAGACTTTAGGGGACATTTTGAGGATGATAAAACTACATTTAAAATTTTGTAATCTAGATTTTATTGGCCTACACTATTTAGAGATCTTAACAATTATACCAAAAAAAATATTATAGATGTCCAAAAGTAGGCTGTATTTTTAGAAGAAATGAAATGCCCCTAAAATTTATTCTTGAAGTTAATTTTTTTTTATTTTTGGGGCTTAGATTTTATGGGACCATTTATACCATCTTGTGGAAAGATTTATATTTTTAATAGCCATGGATTATGTTTTAAAATAGATTAAAGTGGTTTCTTTACCTCAATGTGATGCTTAAATTATTGCAAAATTCTTAAGGAAAAATATTTTTACAAGATTTGGAATGTTGAGAGTAATCATTACAGATGGGGGAAGCCATTTTAAGAATAGAATAATCGAAATAGTAACTAAAGAATATGGAATCAAACCTCGAATCGCCACAGCTTATCACCCTCAAAATAGTGGTTTGGCGAAAGTATTCAATTGAGAAATTAAAAGTATTGGAAATCCCTATAAATCCTATTAGAAGAGATTGGTTTGTTAGACTTGATTTTGCATTATAGGCTTATAGGAATGCCTACGATACTCCTATAAGAAAGTTACCATATAGGCTCATATTTAGAAAAACTTGTCATTTTACTATTGAATTAGAACATAAAACTTATTGGAAAATAAAATAATTTAATTATAATCATAGAGATGCTAGAGAAAAATGACTATTGTAATTAAATTAACTTGAAGAGATGAGAAATGAATCTTATGAGAATGCAAAAATTTATAAAAAGAAAATGAAAATGAGGCATGATCAAGGAATTCTGAAAAAGCATTTGGAGCTTAGACAAGAAGTTCTATTTTATAAACAAAGATTGAAATTATTTTCAAGAAAAATTAAGTCCAGCCGGTCATGACCATTTTTGTGACAAGAGTCTATTTAAATGAAGTCGTTGATATTGAAGGTCCAAAGAGTAGAAGGATAATTATAAATATAGTTTAAAAGCTTATAAAAGTGGAGATAGTCATACATTTGAGGAGATCTTAATGTTGGGTCAACCATATTAAAACATTGGATGTGTAGGGCTGACGACGTTAAACTAAGTGCTTCGTGGAAGCAACCCATAGTTATCGGTGCGATTAACTTATTTGTTGATTAATATTGTAATGAGTTTTTTATGTAAGTTGGAGCCTTACATGATTATGTTGGAAAAAAATATTATTATATTAATGGAATTGAACAACAGAAAAAATAAATTTAGATGTTGAGAAAGTTGGTCTGGCGCTATAGCACCATAGTTCGAGTAACTTAGAACCGCCAAAGTTCAGTTTTTTGCCTCTTTTTCTCTATAAAAAGGCTAATAGGGAAAAGGGAGCAAGCTTTCAACTTTTCTAAGTAATTTAGAAAGATTTGAGAGTGCAGAAAGCAATTCCAACTTTAATTATTATGGAGAGCAATGATAATGGGAGATTTGAAGATAAGAAGATGGTGCATATAGATGCTCAGACTTATTTCAAAGGATTTCTTGCATTGAGTTTAGAGTGACGTATGGACAAACTTAGGAAGATTGAAGGTGAGATCTCTCAAATGCATACAAAACTTGAAAACTTTTTCCACCAATATGAGCATTTAGATTGGTAGTTGAAAATCTAATTCAATAATTTGGCATGTTTTCAAGATTGTCAAGTGACCATGCATAGCACAAATAAGTGGATAGATGATAAATTCACTTCAAAATTTACTTGCACTCCTTTTTATCATTCCTGTAATCAAAAGTATTTGATGAGTGAACAAGAGAATGACACCTCTGATCACAACTGGTCTTAAGTGATTCCGTAGAAAGATAAATGTGTTGGTAACTAGTTCTTTTATGTAGTGTGTCGATGTTGTCTTTGTTAAAGCTTTAGAACTTCTGGATGTTGTGTTTTTTGTTGTATTGGCATATATCTATGGTTTTGTTGTATCGTTTGTATTAAAAATATTATTAATATAAGAAAATTGATTCTTTGTTGTTGTTAAATGAAGACCTTATGTGTTTTTGTCGAACCCAAAATTGACCATTAAAACTGGAAAATTCGACATTAATCGTCTTAGATTTTTTGATCTCTTTCATGATATAAAAAATCATAAAATTTTGGTTGCGTTTGAATGCGTTATAGTTCCATCCTTGATGTTGTAGCATCGAACCAATGCAAGAGTGGATTTTAGGGTTGAACCAACTCTATTTTTTGCATTTTTGCTTCCCTAGGTCTTGGATTTGTGCTTGATTTGCTTGGAGAAAAGACTTCAAACTCTAGATGTCATCTTCCTTGGGTAATATCTTCATCTTTGATTTGGAAATTTTTTATTTTACTTTAGATTTCTTCCACATTGTGAGTATGGTCAAAAATTTAAGAACTTGTTATAAATGGTGAGAAATCCATGGGTAAATGATTATTTAATTTAGAACGTGTTTTTTGGAGCCTAAAAATCACTTATTTGAGATTTATTGAAATTTTATCTAAAATTTTCTAGACTTTTCATGGCTCATAAAATGAAAAAAGAAAAATGTAAAGACGTTTTTGATGTAGATAAATTTGCTAGCATGAAAGCACAAGACCAATATAATGATCTGCAATTTAAGAAACTGATTGCATAACAAAGTTTCCTTCATCCTGACAGAACGATTGAATATATGATTGTCGAGTGACAATGGGAGAGTTTTTGTTATTTCATTATCTTTGTTGTGATTTCTATTGTTAGAGAATTCTATATGAATTTACCTAATGAATTTGATGATTTGGTTTATGTGAGCGAGCAGTATGTGGATATAAGTTCTATTCAAGTCAATCACATTTATAAGCTGCATAGTGTTCCCACTTTTTTCTATTATGAGTTTCAACCCACTAAAGATGAATTAGACTATATTATGCAATTTTTGATTGATGGTAATGGAGTATGGAAGATTAAGAATGGAGACCTGGTAAACTTTTTCTTTCTATAACCTAAATGTTTACTCTCGTGCCTAACATTATTTTATTTATGGTAGATCTCTTCTTACTAATCACTTTAGTGAGGTAACTCGAGAAAGGGACACATTGAATTTTTGCATTCAGATGAACAAATCAATTGACATTGGCTCTTTGATGTACAATAATATGCTTATTTCTTTAAGGGGGGGACTATTGGAGGTATGGCTAATCCTGCTCTTATTACTACCATTTGTGTTGAATCTGGAAGGAAATATGAGACTTGGAAAGAAGTTTTACCATCTCGTAAACCTATTAGAAAAACAAATTTGGAGATGTATGGAAAACATACTGGAGTAAAATTTAGAAGCAGAAGCTCTGATATTCCTTCTACTTCAGCTTAAGCTTCAAACTCCAGACCTTCTACACCTGTTACTACTTCACTTGGTTTTCTAATGGAAAAATTATTTATTAAACAAGCAGATATCTTAACCTTAAAAAATCAGCAGAAAAGTTTAGAAGCCCATCTTTATCATAATGATAAGTATATGCAGAGAAGAGTTGATTATCACATTGCATATAATGAGGCGATGGATAAATTGTTAAGGGGTCACTATTTGGTAGTTTTTCCTACTTTCCCCACATATACACCTTATATACCTGATGATATGGAGGAGGATTTAAACTTAGGTGATGATGACGATGATGATGATGAAGAAGATGATGAAGGTGGTGATGATGAGTAGTGTTATATGTTTGTTTTGTTGTGTTTTTTTTTTCTGTTTTTATGTTTAGGTTTGATGTAGTCAGTTTGGTGTTGTATGTTTGTTAAATTTTTTATGTTTAATTTTTTTTTTATTAAACTGTTTAAGTTATGTGTATTGCACTAAAATGTTATCCTTTACTTCGAATGTAAATGCTTGAATAGTCTTTTTTTTTTAGACATGCTAATTTCACTTGTCCTTATTACATGTACTTGTACTATTTTATTGTTTTTAAACATTACAATTATTTCTTTTTACCTGAACTATTTTGTTGAAGTTAATTAAAAATTTTAGTTTCAGGGAAGGGAGAAAATCTTTTTAAAGAGCTAAACTTTATTTTTCCTCAAAGAACTATATCTTCAAAATTTAATTTAGCATAACCTGTGGTATGTAAGGATAACTTAAGATAAATATATTTTATGTTTTAGAAATGTTATAGAAAACTTAAGTTAAGTTTTTTAATAATAAAGGTTAGTTCTAAAGTTAAAATATTTAGTATGAGAGGATAGGATTATGTTTTGACTATTTAAAGTAAGGAAAATTATATATTTGGAATTGTTAAAGTTTTAGAGCTTTACTTAAAAAAAGTAGGAATTAAGAGTTTATGAAAAATCATTTTCAAAGCTAATACCATTTTTTCAAAATAAGGAAATGTGGAAAGTTTTTAACTTTAAGGAGAGGATGGAGGAATTCAAAATCATTAAAGGCTATCCATATATAGTAATCCTTGCATAACTTGAAAAGAAAAAGAAAGGATTGAAGAAGATCCAAAAGAAAAAAAAATCAAAAGAAAAAAAAGAAGAGCATGAATGAAAAAAATGTGAGGAGAAGCATAAGGAGATGCCTAATCAAAACTTGGCTCCACTTGCATCATCTTAAGGAAAGGAACTTAATTAAATTTCTAAATTAAAGCTTAAAGTATTAGCATCCTTACTAATAAATTCCTCATGAATTTCTTTTTACTATAATACTTCTAAGCATTAAAAATATGACCAAATTACAATTATTCTTGAAATAAATAGAAAATTAGAACTCTTAGACTTGTCTACTAGACATTCTTACATTTTTGTTTTAACCTGAGCTATTAAAAATTTTTGTAAGGTTTTACTATCACATTTATAAAAAAAAGTTATAGAAATCTCTAAGTAAAACTCACATCCACAAGTTATAATTTTTACATAGTACAAGAAGTTACTTGAGGACAAGTAACAATTAGGTTTGAGGGAACAATCCACTTTTGAGTTGATTATTTTTAGAGCATTTTTATGATCATTTTATTCATATTTTTAGTGATATTATACTATAAAGGAAGGTATTTTTGTATGTTTTTTGGTTCAGGTACATGGCATGTACATTTGGAGAAAATGAGGGATAAATGAGAAAAAAATAGTGCAATTTGTATGTCGCTATAGCGCCACCCTCTGGCGCTATAACGCCGCAGTTGGTGCTATAGTGCCTAAAGTGGTGTTATAGCGTCAGTAATTTATGTTCTAGAAGATCCATTGAATTTGGCCGAATTTTAAAGGGGTGTTTGAAGAAACCCTTAGTTATTTTTAGAGATCTATTAATATGGACAAAAATTGGACAAAAAAGAGGAATTTGGACAGCATTTGAAGGCTTTAGAAAGTCCCAATTTTGTGTTTAAGTGTGTTTTGTGTTATAAGAGTTAAAGTTTGGAGAATTTTTTAAGGAGACTCCATAATTTGTGTTGGGGAGTAATGTAGAAGTTTGTTATGTGTAGCTTTTATAAATATTTTTCAATATTACAAAACACACACGACAACACTGATAATAAATATGGAATTCAATCCTAATAAAAGTAACTTTAGTAAAAATAATTTTATCTTTTAAAATCTTTAAACTGCTAAACTCGTAATAATAACACTAGTTTACGTATCGCTTAAGTAATAAAGGGCTTTGATGGAGTCCTAAGTATCAATCCCCCAAGGAAGTTGAAAATTCTGATAACTATAATGTACAACACAAAATTTAAAGTAAAAAATTTAAGTACTAAATTTAAATCTATAGTTATTGAGTGTATGTTAAATAAAATGCAGTTAAAAGAACCAAGTTAATTAAACTAACTGGTAAACTTCAAAAGTAAGATTATAAAAACTAAACAAAGTTTTTGTGATGAAGAGTTCAAATTTAAGAAAGCATCCATCCACTTTACAATGAGTATATGGATTGTGAAGAAATTAGAATCATTTAAAAATATATATACATAATTGTATTGTGCCAAATAGGAGCAATCCTATTCCTTACCCTCTTTCAAGTGCATAAAGAACATTGATTCATCCATAGTTTGGTCCCTAATTCCGTGGTTAGGTTGGGAGGATACCGACCCTCACTTCAGAGCTCCCACTTTTCCCTTGCCTGAGAGAAAAACAATCTCACATTAGTTTCCAATCAACTGAACCAAATTGGGGATTATAATCTATCACCTAAAAATCTCCAATTCTGCATCCATAAAAGTATATTTCTGTATTTATTTGCACTCAACCCCATGGATTACATTCTCACCCATTGAATTGAATGTGACTCTCACCATGTTGTAGAAATCATAAACCTTTTGGATCTTATGTTTCTCCACATATTTTAACATTTCAATTGGCCAGATTGACAAGTAATAGAAGATTGGAGTTCAAATCATCAAAAATTATTGTTATTTAAAACTGCATAAATAAAAATCAATTCTATACAAAACCATATCTCAAAGTATGGAGAAGGATAAAGTGGACTACTTAGAATTCATGAGAAGGAAATAACAAAAATAGATTTCATATATAAAAATAAGTATACAAAACAAAGAAATAAAAGACACAACTTGTCTCACACTCCTTCCCAAGCAAATCCCTAGTAGTTCTCTTTAAGCACTTCCCTCTTTACAAGCACTCTCAATTCTCTCTTAGAAATGTAATGAAGAAGAAATCTCTCACTTTCCCTCTCCTCTCACAACCCTAGAAGAAAATCTCCAATTCACTCACTCTCTTTTGTCTAGCCTCTCTCTCTCTTCTCCACCAAACCTCTCTTCAACCCTAGACTCCTCTCCTTTTAATTAGTGGCTGCCTCCTCTCAAAAGGAATTCAAAATTCCCAAAAAAATTCTTTTCAAATGTCACACATTTTGAATACCAAATGACATGTCCATTCATTTAAGAGACATATCCCTTCATTAGAGAACCTTCCAAAGTGCCTAAATGCATTAAACCACTCCATGGGGAATTTGAAACATTTGGAGCCTTCAAAATCTGCTAAAAATTCAGTCTGAACTACCTTAATTCATCTAGTATTATCTTTGGCACTTCAGGCGCCAGTTCTGGCGCTTTAGGTGTCAAGTTACTTAAGTCCACACTGTTTTAGGCTCTTGCGCTTCAGGCATTGCTTCTCTAAATAATGATGCTTCAAGAACTATTACTGGCGCTTCAAGCCCCAGTACTAGCACTTCAGGTGCTAGCACTCTGGAAAATGGTACTTCAACCACCAATTTGGCGCCTCACGCGCTAGTATTACAAAACTCTCTATTTTCGCTCTAAATTTCTTCGTTTTTGGTAGTTTTTCTCTAAATGCCTAACATTTATAAACCTGTAACAAAAACATGAAAATAACCTTATTTAAAGTGCAATATCACTAAGAATAAGCATAAAATTTATACTTAAAATAGCACATTGTTTTGGTGTATAAAAATCTCCTAAACTTAAATGTTACTTATCCTCAAGTGACTCTTTTACTCATAAAAATATGACTTAGGATAAAGATTAGCTTATAAACTTCTATACTTTAGTTTAATAAATATAATAGTACAATTTAAGAAAAACTTTTAATGACATAGATTAAAACTATAAGTATAAGAATACTTAGTAATTAAATCAAAGATTTATGAATATCCATTTATTTCAAGAAGAATTGTAATTTGTTATATCAAGGATACTTAAAATATTCATATGAAAAATAATATCATGAAAACTTTAATATTAAGGGTGCTAATACTTAAATACAAGCTTACAAAATGTAATAAAGCCTTTTCCTCAAGTTCACTTAAGTGAAGCCAATTTTTTATTTTGCATCTCCTCAAGCTTCTCCTCACATTCCTTTTTTTTATACATGATCTTTTCAATCCTTTCTTTTCTTTTCTTTTCCAAGTGAGGATTACTATATCTGGATAATTTTTAATAATTTTAAACTTCACTATCCTCTTTTTAAAGTTAAAATTTCTTACTTTTTTTTCACTTTTTAAATTCATATTAGTTTTGATGATTTTTCATAAAGTCTCATTCTTTTCTTCTTACATGAAACTCTAAAATTCTTAATACCTAAAAAATATAATTTCCTATACTTTAAATAGAAAAAGCATAGTCTTATCCTCTCATAACAAATATCTTTAATTAGAATTGACTTTCATTATTAAAAACTTCTACCAAAATTTACCATAATATTTACAAACATAAATATAGCCATTTAAAGTTAAATCATATATCCAAGGTCATGTTAAATTAAGTTTAAAAAATAGTTAATTGAGGACAAATAAAATATAGTTTAATCCTTTTTAAAAGAAAATTTTCTTTCCCCCAAACTTAAGTTTTTTAAGAAATTAAAATTGTTCAGTTCAAAAATTTTTGTAGGCGAAAAAAATAATAAATGCTTAAAAATAAAAACTAACCTGTAGAGGATTTTTGAATATGAAACTGAGCTCTGGTATATTGTAGGTGCTAACTTTAAATATATAGGCTTTAAATTATTAAATGAAGCACAATATATTTCAAAGGATTTGCTAATAAATAAAAAACATAAACAAAATCTGAAAATAACTAAAATGCAAAGAAATAAAAATCTACAATTACTATTACAATTAAGTCCACAGTACAACAATAAATGAAAGTTTATATTATAACATTTTTAAAGAAAACAAATATTCAAACAATCAAAACAACAAACAAACATAAAAAATTCCTAAAATATCAGTCATCATCCTCTTCCTCATCATCATCATCATCATCATCATGATCATCTTCATCTTCTTCTTCCTCTTCTTCTTCTTCTTCTTCTTCTTCATGATCCAGCACATAAGGAGTAAAACTAGGGTAAGTTAGAAATTCAACATTATATTCACCCCTTAGATATCTAATCATGGCCTCTTGATATGCTATATCAAATTAAAATCTCCTCTGTTGATATTCATCGTTATATGCATTCCTTGCTTCTAACCCTCCAATCCTATGTTGCAAATTGACAATATAAATTTGTTGAATCATAAGCTGCTCCATGAAGTTCTTAAGTGAAGTAGATGTAGAAGAAGATGACCCTGCAGCAGATGTTGAGGGTCTATCACTTTCTCCACTCATGGATTCAACAAATGATTCAAATCTTTGGACTGTGTGTTTCCCAATTGGTTTCTGTGGCTGCAGCTTTTCTTCATTTCTACTAAACTCTACTCCTGATTGTTCACATAAACTGAAAATCATGGAAGTGTATCCCAAACCACTAGCTGTAGGACTCCTAGCTATACTCTGAGCATTACGTACTACATGAGCATCAACATCTACTGCCTTCATTTGTTGAATGCAAAAAATTTAGTACAACAATTTCCATTGTTATTTAGCTGAGATGATTTGTTGGAAGCAATTTTGTAGAGATGAAGTAATTTAATACCTTCGATTGAAAATTCATCTTGAAAGTGTAGAAATTAACTTTCTTATTCTTTTTAATTTTCCATTCTCTCCTTCCATCAGTCAAAAAGGCAATTATGTCATCTAGTGATGAGTCAGTCATGACGAATACAACATATTCACAATGAAATTCATTTCTCAATCCATAAAATGCATTGATCCTCCTTCTAGAAAATTTAACTTGCTTATCTCTCTCAAAGATGTGATCATCTAAAATATAACACAAGTTGACATAGAACTCTCTGATTATTGGAAGAATAGCTACTACAGTGAAGTAGCAGAATCTCTCTAACTTGTTAGCGACGATCAACCTCTCGATCTCGCTACCCTGGTTACCAAATTATCATTCCCGAATCAATTTCATTGAGCCCATTTTGGTATTATAGTTATTTTAGGCCTTCTAATTGACAAATCTCCTTGTGTCAAAATCTCCCGTAGGCTTTCCTCTTTTCACATGTGGTGTCATAGGAATTTTTATGAAAATAATTATAAAATCAAAAAATCTAACTCCACAAGTAAGATTATTTGTTAAGAATCTTTTCTCCATGGGTTTTCTTTAAAATTTTTCAACAATTTCCCAAATTTTGGATTTTCCATAATGTAGGTTAAATCCATGGTGAAATTAAAAAATTTCTAAGTTAAAGTGAAGCTCTTACCAAAAGAAGATGAAATCTAAGATATTTAGCCCTTGAAATCTTCTCCAATCCACACAATGTCAAGCCCTAATTTGAGGTTTAGAGGTAGGAGTTGACTCAAGCAGTAAAAATGGAGTTTTACTGGGCTATTTTGTGGTTTTTAACCCA
Source organism: Phalaenopsis hybrid cultivar (assembly GCA_002079205.1). Lineage (NCBI taxonomy): Eukaryota > Viridiplantae > Streptophyta > Magnoliopsida > Asparagales > Orchidaceae > Phalaenopsis > Phalaenopsis hybrid cultivar. The sequence continues at coordinate 234,455 of JXCR01080967.1, forward strand.
TTATGGCATTTTTGGGAATTTAGCGCCTCAGGCACCAACACCAAAATTTTTCATATTTCATTTTTTTCGGGGAAATCTGCATCACACCACATTATCTCAACCTCTAACTAACATAATTAAACTATTATACTCATATTAAATAATTTTGTAACACAAAACTTTCATAAAAAAATGCAAAATTCACATTTATATATAAAATTCGTACTATTACAAACTAATAATTTTCAAGCCAACAAAATCTAATTCAGTGTCCAAATTAAACCAAACATCCTAACACTAAAAACTAAGTATCAAAATACTCAACAACTGACACAAATAAATTCAAACAATGAAAGTGAATGCAATCCAACATAACACCATTACATAATTAAGCAGTACTAAATAAGCATTCCGTGCATAAATTAAGTTCAAACATCTTCTTAGCTTTCATCCTCCTGGATATCTCCCATGGATTGGTAGTGCAAGTACATGTATTAAAAAGGTCGATAAGGAAATTCGTCCGCCAAATCTTCCTTAATCCAGCAAGTTTCTTGAACATACACACCAAACCATCTTCAATATGTCCAGTATGTTCAAAATGTTTCTTCATCCTCCAATCCAGATGATCCAGCATTTTAGAAACATTTCCAATTGAATGTATAAGGTTTTGTACATCTTTCTCTATATTTTTGATCCTCTGCAAAAGTGCATTCAAACTGAAGTAAGGCTGAATAGATAATGAATTATGGGATGATTGATCCATCTATATATTCATATAATTCTTATCTCCCATTCCTATGCTGTTGTAATAAATTTCTAGGTCTATAGACTTCCAAGGAAGACACACTTTTTTCCAACTTTGATAAGGTACTTGAGATTGACTGCACAATAGAAAGATCCATTGATGATCAAACACAAAATAGATTTTACAATTATTGTGCCTACATCAATAGGTCTAGTTTGAATACTAATTCAAAATAGCACTCTCTTTATTCACCTTACTAATTTTCATGGTAAGAAGTAATTTTAATTCAATAAAGAAATTTCGCACCTTAAATGTAGGATTCAATAATGATGATGAAAAACTTACATTCCCATTATCTCTGGTCTCCCAATTTCCATCTTCATCATTAAGAAATCGATAGAGTTCGTTCATATTTTCTCTTGTAGGGGAAAAATTTGCATTGTGGCAAATAGGTACACTTTCAATCATAAACATATCATTTATTCTTGAAGGAGTGAATTTACACACCTGCCTCAAACATAAAAAATTCCTTGATTGATTCCATGAAGATTAGGGTAAAACTCTCTTACCACAAAAATAATTACATCGACAGTGGTATAACAAAGCACTTCCTAGCGTCTCTGTGCAATAATCTCCTCCACTCAATTATTTAGTGTGTTGAATTCTCGATTTATAAATTCCCTTTCCTAGATTAGATTCTTCTTCACAAGAACTCGATCATATAACTTATGTCCATCGAAACTGATGAACTTCCTTCGGTAGAAAATTTCATATCTCGCGGTATCTTTGGAGTGAGAAGCCATTGGATTTGAAAAATTTTGACTCTTTCCTCGTTTTCCCTTCCAAAATAGGTTTAGGAATTAGTTTCTGGGAGCTATAAGGAAGAAAACCCACCAAAAACCGCCAATTGAAATGTTTTAAGTTGTCCTGGTCACCGTGGCGCTTCAGGGGCCGATTCTAAAACTTGCACCGTTTCATTTTAATTCCAAATAATTCTCAAATCTTTTATAAAATTAGGTAAATAAAAATTTTTTTAAATATTTTATCAATTTCAATTTTCTCAATTACATAGAATCCATAAAACTATGATTTTGTATATATAACACTCTAAAAAAAATAAATAAGCAAAAAAAAAATAATAATATATATGGGTTGCCTCCCACAAAGTGCTTGGTTTAATGTCGTCAACCTGATATTCTCAGTCTTTACTCTTGGTGACCCAACATTAAAATCTCTTTAAAAACTAGCCTTTGACCATCAAAATATGGTTTCATTCTGTGCCCGTTCACTTTAAATATCTTTCCAGTCTTGGGATCATCAATATTAATAGCTCCATAATGATAAACTTTTACAATTTTGAATGGCCCTATCCCTTTAGACTTTAGTTTGCCAGGAAAAAATTTCAATCTTATATTATATAGTAAAACTTCCTTTCCAGGCTCAAATTCTTTTTTAGTATCATTTGATCATGCCCTTATTTCATTTTCTCCTTATATATTCTAGCAATATCAAAAGATTCATTTCTAATTTCTTCAAGCTTATTCAATTGCAATAATATTTTCTCACCAGCATCTTTTAAATTGAAATTAAACTCCTTAATAGCCCAATAAGCTTTATGTTCCAGTTTTATTGGTAAGTGACAAGTCTTTCCAAAAATTAATCTATATGGGGACATTCCTATAGGCGTCTTATATGCTTTCTTATAAGCCCACAATGCAGTCTCTAATCTAGCAGATCAATACATTATATTAAGATTCAGAGTTTTCTACCTAACTCTTTTGATTTCATGATTAGATACATCTTCTAGATCATTAGTTTGAGGATGATAAGCAGTTATAATCCTAAGCATAATATTATATTTTTCCATCAACTTTGCAATTCTTACCTTCCTCAAATGAGGTCCTCCATTTGTAATGATTATTCTTCGTATTCCATATCTTGTAAAAATATTTTTGATTAAAAATTTTGAAACACTTCGAGTATCAAAATGAGGTAAGAAAATTGATTCAATCTAGTTTTACACATAATCCACTGTAATCAATCAATATACATTTCCAAATGAAGGTACAAATGGTGCCATAAAATCCGATCCCCATGCATAAAAAATTTTAACTTCCAAATTAAAATTTAGAGGCATTTCATTTCTTCTGGAAATATTACTTACTCTTTGATTATCGTCTCTAAATAGAGTAGGCCAATCAAATCTAAATTGTTAAATTTTTTGAATAGTTCTATCATTCCCTAATAGACATCCAAATTCAAAATCATGACATTTTTGGATAATTTCTTGAATTTCTTTATAAGGCACACATCTTCTCATAACTAAATCTTTGCATCGTTTATACAAATATAGGTCATTCCAAAAGTAAAATTTTGCATCGTGAAAGAATTTATTTTCTTATTTTTTTTCAATCCTTATGGTAAAATACCTTTAACAATATAATTCACAATATTAACATACCACAATATTTCCCTTCATTTAATAGCATAAACTTATTCATCAGTGAAAGTTTCATTAATTTCTTTTTCCAAATCAAGTTTTTCTTCCTGTTCCAGCTTAGATAGATGATCAACAATTTGATTATCAGTTCCTTTCCTATCGACTAACATAATATCAAATTCTTACATCAGAGGTACCCATCTAATTAATCTTGATTTTACATCTTTCTTTTGCATCAGATATTTAATAGCTGAGTGGTCAGTATGCACAACATGTTTAGCTCCAATTAGTTAAGACCTAAACTTATCAAAAGCATAAAAATGGCTAATAACTTTCTTTTAATAGTGGTGTAATTAATTTGAGCATCATTAGAACTCTTGCTAGCATAGTATATGACATTACAATTCTTGTCACATTAGTTTAAAATGTTTCTCCCAATTAGGTGAAATATTTATAAGAGCAGTGATCAATTTTTCCTTCATTGTTTCAAAAGCTTTGAGGTACTCTTGGTTGAAATCAAATTTTGTATCTTTTTATAGAAGTTGACATAAAGGCTTCGTAATTTTTGAAAAATCTTTAATATATCGCTTGTAAAATTCAACATGTCCTAAGAAATTCCTAACTCCTTTTACAATAGTACATCCTTCATAAATTTTGCATAACTTGGCATTTGTTCCAAAGCTTCAACAAAATAAATATTTATCATTAACTTCTTAAGAATTTCCAAAAATTTTGTAAATTGTTTATCTTTATTCTTCTGCTTCAGTCTTTGAGAAAACAGAGGTAATAGTTTTTCTATAGGAACTTGTGTTTGTTCATTTTCCTGTTGATCATTTTCTGTTTCTTCCTTCTCTTCATCAACTTTAGTTTCTGTTTGGATCCTTGTTTCAATTTCTTTTCCACTTCGTAATTGAATAGCTTTAATTTGCTCTTTATTTTGATCTTTTGGATTAACTTCTATAGTACTCAAAAGAATTCCAGAAGGTCTTTTACTAAGTGCAGTCGCAATATGCCCTAATTGATTTTCAATATTTCTAATAGCAGCCCCTTGATTCTGTATTTGATTTACTATATTCAACATCACTTCTTCCATTGTCAACTTCTTTTCCTTAACTTGTGGGTTAGGATT
>JXCR01080982.1:0-12531 GCA_002079205.1 Phalaenopsis hybrid cultivar
TCACCGCTCCTTTATTTTGGCAATTGCTTTCAATTGGCATGCAGATTTTTATACAAGAACTATTGGAGTTCCATCTCAGATTTTCTTAGCACTGTCTCTAATGTCCGGAACATTCCAGTGAATGGTGATCCCCTTTTTGCTTTATGAAATAAAATGTTGAAGTTGCTCTTAAAAGTGGCAATTAGAGCTTTTTCAACCATATTGTCAAATTCATTACTCAGTTTAAAGACATCCAAAAGCAGATTTGCCCTAAGCTTGATGAGCAACCTTTTGTAAAGATATACTTGTTGAAGCTCTTTCTACTAGAAAAAAAAAATTACTTAAATTTTCATTTGTGAAAATAAATGGATTACTAAAAGAGCTAAATGTGTTTGACTCTCTCAAGAAGATCATGAAAGCACATCCTTATATTAGAGAATTAAATGCAAGAATAACAAATAAATTATTAGAAAGCTTCTATCCAACAATTCTTGCATTTACTTTCTAGAGGATATTGCATCTGAAGCTATCACTTATTCCTATACTCCAGCCACTCATGTTAATCTTCATCTTGGTCTTTCTCTTTCTAACCAAGAGCAAGAAATTCTTATATAAGATTTCACCGAGGAAAAAATCAAGTATGCTTTCTTTTGTATGGCTCTGATATAACTCCGAGTCCCGATGGATTAATCTCTATGTTTTTTAATGATTCTTGGTCTGTTATTTGCCCATCATATATTTTTTCCAAAAAATATTTTTTAAATATAGACAATCTTCCTAACAGGGTTAAACATTCTGCCATTACTTTATCTCCAAGAATTCCCATTCTGAATCTCTTAATGATTATAGATAGATCTCCCTATGCAGTACAACCTATAAAGTCACTGCTAAGCTTCTTATGGATAGGCTTAATTCACTTTTACCTACCCTTATTCATCTCCCAAGCTACTTTTATTTATGGAAGGGATATTGTTGACAATATCATTCTTGCCAATGAGCGTTTACATGTTTTTAATTCTACTGGTCTCTCCTAAGCAATTTTTCTCTAAAACTAACTTTATGAAAACCTTTGACAAAATTGGACATTCATTTCTCTTTTATAGAATGAAAATTATGAGTTTTCATAAATGTTCAATTTTAATTGCTATTTTTACACTATTATAGGCCTTAGACATGGGTGTCCCTTTCACACTTCTCTTCACTATTTTTATGGATGCCTTTTCTAAACTCTTGGACTCCCAAAGTGACATCTTCATTTAACTAATAGATGCTAATGATCTTTTGGCATTTGAAAAGGTAACATTTTTGTCATTGAATACTTTCAATCCATTAAGTTTTACTAATTAGAGTTGAACTACTTTCAAGATCTCAAAATGTCTTACTGTGAGGATTCGATGATCCATACAAATTTTTCGAGCAAGAGAGGAACTTTGAGTTATTGATGGAATTAAATAATGGATTTGACTAAATTCAAATTCAAGTTTTAAGCAAAGTAAATCTCCCTTCTCTGAATGAAGAAGGAAGAAGGATAATAATGATCACTATTACAATCGAGATATCTACCATGATAATTTTTGAATCTCAATGTAAGAGATTTTTTATAACATACTCTTTTCCTAAAAAAGGACATCCTTCTTTTAAAGAAAATTTTTGATGCATATGCTACAAAAAGAAAGTGCACATCAAAGATAAATTTTGTAAACTTTACGGAAACCCCAAAAACCACGAAGAAAGTAAAGGCGGAAATCAAAAAGGACATTTTGGTCTAGTAGAGCTAGAAGAACTCAATTATGAAGAAATGGACAAATTAACTTTTTTTTTTTCAATTCTCTAGAAAAACAATCAGTATATTTTTCTGTTGCTCATAATGATATATATACTAATTCTTATGTTCTTAGCGCTTCTAATATTTTTTTCCCTTATGAAATATAGATTTAGGGGCCACAGACCATATGCCAAACCTTATTAATATATTTCGAACTTATAAACCTTGTCCTAATAATAGGAAAATAGAAGTTGTGGATAAATCTTTAAATATTTTTGTAGGACAGGTTGACATCTTAGTTTCTCCCAATTTAACACTCAATGATGTATTACATGTCCCCCACATTGTAGTTAACCTTTTATCTCTTCACAAATTTATAAAAGTTTATAATTGTAAAATCATATTTTTAATGATTATTATGTTTTTGAGGATCTGTCAACGGAGAAGATGATTGGACAAGCTAGAGAAAATGATGGGTTATACCTTTGTGAAGATCAAGGTCATATATAATACTGCTTCACCTCCATACAATCGATAGCATCTGTACCCATCATTATAGATTAGGCCGTCATTCTCCTAAATTCTTCAGTGCACATTTCTTATGTTTTTCATAAATACAAACATTAAAGACTTTCATTGTAAAAATTGCAAAATTTTTAACCATCGCCTTATTTCCTTTCCTGTAAGCAACTATAGATCTTCTAATCCTTTTGTATTAACTCATTTTGATATCTGGAGACCCTTTAAAATTCTCAATATCTCTGAGCCACTGGTTTTGTCACATTTTTTTATGACTGCACTCAAATTATATGGATATATTTAATTAAATAGAAATATAATGTTAACATTATACTCATATTTTACGTCATGATAAAAAATTAATTTAACTCTAAATTTAAATTATTTTGAACTAATAATACTTGGAATAATTTTAATCATATGTTAACATAATTCTCTTAAAGTGATTGTGTTATCCACCAATCTTCTTGCCCTAACATGTGCAACAAATTAGGGTAGTACAAAGAAAAAAACATAATCTCTTGGAAGTAACTAGGACACTTCTCCTACACAATCAAATATCAAAATATTATTAAAGAGAAGCTGTTTAAATAACTATCTATTTAATCAATAGAATACCCGTAAGAGTAATTAATTCCAAAAGACAATTAAATTATTTGATAAAATTCTTTCATATGAGTAACTTATCAAAGATCTCTTAAAAAATTTTTGGATGCATTGCATGCATTTATTGGATATTTTGTCATACAAAAATGGTACAAGTGCTATCATTAACCTACAAAAAGTTACTTCAATGGATGCCATTTTTGATAAAATCCATAGTTTCTTATCCATACTCATCTTCACGGAAAAAATTTCCTTCTCATTGATAAATTTGATAATCTTTCATCTTGATATATTTGTAACAAAATATCTTTCAAAAGCAAACCTTGTACTAACTATCTCCCTTTAGGTCATATAAGAAGTAACAAGCCCTGCCAATATCTCCAACAAGTCCAGGACTTAAAACTGTTACTAGTTAACATTGCTCAGTCCACTACCACTCATTTATTTCCCATCACTCACTACACCTTATTTAATAAATTTTCTTCATCTCACAAAGACTTTCTAACTAACATCAATACCAATTATATTTCTATTCCACAAATTCTATTTGAGACACTTGAAAAAATAGACCAAAACAAATAGAACAAAAAATCCTACATGGGAGATCACTAAATTACAAAGGAGAAAGAATACAATAGGTTGTAAATGAATTTTCACGGTGAAATACAATGCAGATGAGTGCCTAGAAAGTTAAAAAATAAGATTAGTGGTAAAATGATATACTCAATCATATGAGATTGATTATAAAAAAAAAATTTTTCTCTTATGAACAAAATAAATATTATTCACATTCTAATATCTCTAGCAACAAATTATGGGTGGCTTGTACAATAATATGATGTAAAAAAATGCTTTCTTACATGTTGATATCAAAGAAGAGATCTATATATATCCACGAACAAGATTTGATAGCTCTTTAAAAAAGAATCAGATATGTAGATTGAAAAAGACCTATATGGACGAAAACAATCATCAAGAGTTTGGTTTGACAGATTTGCAAAGGCTATGAAAGAAGCTAGATACAAACAGAGTGAAAGAGATTATACTATCTTGATGATAATATAACAATCCTTTTTTATGTATGTTAACGATATGATTGTTATGTAGATGATACACAAGATAGAAAAACTCTTAGAAAAAGGCTTGTTGAAGAATTTGAAATCAAAGAGTTAGGAAAACTCAAATATTTCTTTGGAATGGAAGTTGTTGAATCTAAACATGGTATATTTCACTCCCAGTATAAATATAGTATTGATCTACTGAAAGAGACAAAGATGATAGAATGCAAGCCATATGAAACTTCAACTGAAGTAGGATCAAAGTTGGACCTTGATGAAGGAGCTGGTGTAGATACAAGATAATATCAAAGATTAGTGAGAGAAGTAATTCACTTATCTCACACTTGTCTTGACATAACATTCGCAGTAAATCTAGTTAGTTAATTCATACACAAACCTAAAGAGTTCATACCTTCAAGCTATTTATAAAATTATCATATATCTCAATCAAGCTCATAAAAAATGAATTTTATACAAAAGGCAAATGCAGATTATGTTTTATTACCGGTGATAGAAGGTTTATTTGAGGGTATTGTCCATTCTTAGGAGGAGATCTCATAATAAAGAGAAGCAAGAAACATCCTATGGTTTCAAGATCAAGTGAAATCGAGTTTAGAGCCATTGTGCAATGGATCTGTAAGGGTTAAAATTATATTTGAGGATTTAAAAATCAAGTAGAAAGAGCCTATGAAAATATATTATGATAATAAATTTACCATCAATATTGCACACATTTATGTACAACATAATCATACTAAGCATGTTGAGGTTGATAGTCACTTTAAAAATAGAAAGGTTAAAGTGGTTTTATTTGTATTCCATGTGTTCTTTGAGACATATTCACCAAAGAATTCGGAAACCTATAATTTAAAAATATCATTAGCAAACATGAAATGCTAGATCTCTATCATCCTGGTTCAGGGGGGCTGTTAAATTGCTGCGCCAATCATAACCAAGAATTGAAGGCACTTGGATCAAGGTTTTGTATCCTTAGATTTGTTTATGTATGGCCCACAAGTAGCAAAGAACTTAAGACACACAAACCGTGACTCTATATCATTAGATCTTTCTCTTCATGACCCTTGTATTGTAATCCATGTTCATTTCTAAAGGATCGCCGGACTCTATTTATTTTTCTCTCTTTTTTTATTTTAATCTTATTTTATAATGCCTCATCTTGTACAAAAAGGAAAAAGTTAACACTCTCGAGAGTTTTTCCCATCGTCTTATTACTATGAGAATCATCCTAAGGCTGATTGGTGGAATTTGGTCTTGTTTAAAGGCTGCTCTTTTAAATATGCTGTTAATAACATAGAAAAATAAAATTGCTGGATTGAAAACTGTTGATATTCTCAATCTTAGAGGAAGACATTTTAAAGCTGATTGTGTTTCTATAAAGGTCAACATGAGATTCGTACACACTTATTTTTTGAGTTATCTTTTTTCCCTTGTCATCATCAAACAGTGCATTCCTACTGTTAATTTCGTTAAGCATAGATGCAATCTGGTTCAAATTATTCATCATGCTAAAGCCTTCAACAACAATGTGACCAAGAAGTTCTTTATTTTTGCTGTTTATTTTTCAGCTCACTCTCTGGCAGGAAAGTAGTGTTAGAGTATATAATAATGATAACACTCCTAATAATATCCTTATCAACAAAATGTTATTGTCTATCAAGCAAAAGAGTAAAATTAGAAATTTAAAGGTGAGCTTCCTCCCATTATTCGTAACTTATACTTTAAATGACTACTGCTTTATTTCGTATTGTTGGCTGGAGCATATGGTGATTAATTCTGTGATTGTTCTACTCTATATGATTGGGCTAACTCATTTTATTTTCAAATTCACAATTTTTTATGATGGTTTTTGCTACTCTGAGGCTCTTAACTTCGTAGAAAACTTAAAGGATAGCTTGGTGGCCTTTATATTAGGCTGATATGAACCTCATGCTTTATTGCTCTCTAAAGTTCTGTATTGTCTTTTCTGCTCTATCAATGCTCCTTTCTTTTGGGATTTAAGAGCAGCTATTGCATTCCCATTTTCTTTCCTATTTTGCTTTTTTTATGCTCTCGGTTGACTCAGACATATACTACATCTACTTTGGATTCTCTTATCAAGTCTAATACTTGGTTTTGGTTCTTCATTCTTATAGCTACTTTCTACCCATTTTTAGCATGGTTTCTGGAACATTTACTACACCGAATCACTTCCCCTACTATTGAATTCTATTAGGATGTGGGGTCCTGTATTGTTCGTGAGTCCATGCAACTTGGTGAAGTTCCCGTCTTTAGGAGGAATGTATAAAAGAAGGTGATGGATGTCTTGCTAGGGCTCTTGTTTCTCACACTATATTTTTTCAAGATCCTCGGGCAGTTGGGAATGGTTTAAAGGAAGGATCTCTACTTCTCCCATGATAAGAGAGAGAAAGATTAAAACCCATTTATAGGTCATGAAAGGTGGATCCCTCGAGAGCCCTTTTAATCTCATTTTATGCATGAAAGAAAAGAAATATAAAATTATATTTCGTATGGTATTCCGTCTCTCCGCAGTGTCTTGGTGAAAAGAATGCAATGCGGGTAATGATGATTGACTCATGTCCTTATGTGTAATGATGGTCTCCCCAGTGGTTCGAAGGTTTGCAATTAACTTGATTTTTGGATATAGGCCTCGAGAGCTCATAAGGCTTGTTGATCTCTATGATATATCCTTCAAAAAGTCTTTTTAAGGTATATGGCTATATTTGAGTATACATATAGGTCCTCGATTCTCTCGTCTCTTCGACTAGGATTCTCTGCTTCACATGATTATAACACTATTCATTTCTTGTTGTGAACGCAATTTGATTCATAATACAATTTTCCTTAATTTGGGTGTACTTTGATTTTACCTGTGAGGAATTAGACCGTCTTACTCTCATCTCTGAGTTAGGATTGACCTTCTCCTGGGATCAATTTGTGCTATACTTATAGGGGTAGTCTCTTAAGTGTATGGGTGAGTATGATTAGTTTTTATTCTAGGGGGACTTGGCTCTTCTGCTGGAAAGAGTTCGTTATGAATCTTTGGTTCTATCTGTTGAGACCTGATGGCCTTACAGTCTATCATAACCGAGATTCGCAGCCCGAGTTGTTTGGGAATAGAAATTAGGACTTCCATGATTATATTTTTGTCAGATAATGACTGTCATATCATATTTGTACCGATTTTGGATATGGGTTCTTAGTGTCTATTGTTACACAGTTATGCTGGAAAGAGAGTTGACATTCGAAAATAGCATTAACTATGGTGTTTAGTAAACTTTAAAGGTGTCCTCCCTATGGGGCCTATAAAAGGGTGTTTCGTAGGCGTCATAAGTTCCCATTTGAAGAAGAGTAACTCCTTGCTGCGATTTTTGGAAATCCTTTAACTTCAGCATTTCGTGATGGATAGAAACACAGTTGAAGGGATGAAGATTTTGTGATCACGCCTTGAAGCTTGACTCTGGTAACAAAGGTTAAGGGAGATTAAATCTAGAGAGGAGGGAACTCAGTAGAAACCCTAGCATTCCAGGGAGTGGAATGCCATAGAGGGAGGTACGTGATTTCTCCTTAGAGACCGTGAAGGTGTCTGATTTGGTTGTGGACATAGTGGAGCTGTCTTGGATAATTGGGCATCGCCATTTCCTCTTGGGATTTGCCCATTAGAGGGTCCGTCTTTTGAATTGTTCAAAGAGCAGAAGCAAGCTGTCCCCACGGCTCTTGTTGAACTAGGTTCAAGAACTAAGTATATTATGCTTTTTGATCAGTTGGCCTTCTGTGCTTTTTGGATGTGCATCTATCTTTGTATTTGGCTGAAGTATGTTGATCAATAATAGGCTACTCTAGCGACTGTCTTTGGGGAGTCTTCCTTGGCTAATGAAAGCCCTTCCGAGGATCGCACCAAAGATGGCGAGATTTTTTACTCGAGGAACGTTGGTTCATTTCTTAGAGGTAAGACAATGTTATTTTGCCTGATTGGGGCTTCTTTCCTTATTGAATGTGATCTCTTATTGCATTTATAGAAAAATGAGGCAGAGGGCTTGGAACTGGGTGACACCAATGCTAAGCCCTTATCGAAATCGGTTGTGATGAATGCCGATCAAACGTAGAAGGGGTCGCCATTTCGGATCCCGAAGTGATGCTTGCTACAGCTGAAGATACATGGAGGCTTGAGGGATCAGAGGTAGGCACTTCACTAGCACTAGAGGCGAGCTTTGTTGCTAAGCAAGGCAGTTTGAAGAACTGCCTGACCATGCTGAAGGATGTCTTTTCTGAGGTCAGGGAGCACTAGTAGGATGCCAGGGAGCATATCGCCGACCTTGAGACCAAAGAGCTGACGACTGACCTTAAATCATTCAAATGGATTGTAGAGCTGGAGGCAATGTTGGAGAAATATTCTGTCAACATTTGGCGGTAGCTGGAGGCGACAGAGAGAGTTAGTCGTGGTTTGACATCATACTGAGTTGAGCTCTTTGCGTCGTCATTGCGAGGCATCTCGCGCGCCTTCAAAGTGATTAACTAGTTATTACAACAATTTGTTGAGCTCTCTAGTGAAAAAAAATATTTTTTCTGTTGTGTCATGAATCCTTTGGTGCGTTCGATTATCTTTTCTTCCTTATGCTAGAAGGATCCCTTGCAGAGTTTGGGTACGAACTTCACACTCACCACATTTTTTAGGATATTGAATCCTTTTAGTATGTAGGGTCCCGTATTATTTAGGAGTTCATACAATTTGGTAATAACCCTATCTTTAGGAGGAAGGTATAAGAGAAGATGATGAATGTTTTGTTAGAGCTTGTGTATATCACTTAATATTGTTTTAGGATCCCCATGCGGTCGGGAATGGTTTAAAGGATCTCTGCTTCCCCCATAACGCATTAGACATACCAAGTGAGAGAGAGAGTGAAACCCTTTTCTAGGTCTTGAAAGGCGGATCCTTTGAGAGTCTCTTGATCTCCTTTTATACATAATAAAGAAATATAAAACTATATTTCGTACGGTACTGCTCTTGTCTGCAGTATCTTGGTGAAAAGATTGTGATGCAGGTGTGAGGCGACCGTAATGATGGTCTTTCTTGGTGGTTCGTCCCACTTCGGCAGGTGGGCTAAGCTTGGCCACTTCAATAGGTGGGCTCAATTCGAAAATAACTTGATCTTTGGATATGGGTCTTCGGAGCCCATAAGGCTTGTTGATCTCTATGATGTATTCTAAAAAAGCTTTATTAGGGCGTATGGCCTTATCTGAGTACGCTCCTATGCTATATTTGGTTTGCTTAATGGTACTTTTGAACCGATAGTACACCTGCTTTTATGCATATACTCTTTTTGGTCTTCATATCTGTATTGTGTGGAATCTTTTTGATACTAAGGAGTACACTGATACCTTGCTCCTTTTTCTGAATTGTTGTTATGAAAGTTCTGTTGGATTTTTTTTGCATACATTTCTTTTTTGGAAGAGTAATGATGTTGTCCAACCTTCAAGTGGCTCAACCAGCGCTATCTGGAATATTTGGATTGTTTTATCTCTGAATTTCCTACTGATATTACTGTTGGACATTCTGCTCTCCCTATTTACTGATTTTCAGTGGTATATTATTACCGAAAAACAATCTTATTAGGTCATATGGAGAATTCTTTAGCTATTACTATTTGGAGTATTACTTAGCTAGAATGAAAATTTCTTTATTCTACTCTTTTGAGTCTACGTTGCGGTTGCTACTACAATCTCTATTTTCTAGACAGTTGAGGATCCATTCTCTGTGTACCGATATCGGGATACCTTTGAGCTCTATATTATTACATTTTTTTTTTCAACACTTCTCTTTTCTTACATATATATCTCCGTTGTTGGTTTTTTTGTTTTCTTTCTCTACAAATGTAATTTGTTTCTTGGCCCACATGCAATTTCCTTCGAACTTGAAAAAGTTTGGCATTGCCCTCATGCCCTCATTTCACCCGGGAAAAAAGACACAGCTATAATAAATATGGAGATAAAAAACATACCATGAAAGATCTACATCTGATGCTCCTTAAACACAACACCACAGTTGCTCTTCTACCTATTGTGCATGAGATATTTAGATGCATGGATCCATCCAAGTAAACTTTGGTTGCACACACTTTCAAACGATGCACTATCTCTTATTGAAAATGTTGACATTGTTCTGAATAATGCTACCGGAAGATAACAAACGAAATGAGTACCATTTTAATAATGGTATCTCATAGCCGCCAATTTAAATTTGATTTGATTAGCATGATTTTTATAAACTTGCCAAATTCATTGTTGCTTCTTACTTATAAATAATTACTCTTGGGATTAAGTCATTGCATTCAACTATATGTGACAATTTTGATGATTCTTTATCTCGACTCATTATTTTGGTAATATATTTTAGATTTTCTTTATGACTCCTCTCCAAACTAAGCTCGTTAAGTTAGACAAATGTTTTAGCATTGCAAAACTTAAATAAATCCAAAATGACTAGCATGTTGAAATAGCCCTATGATATTAAAAGTGCATTGAACACTGCATTTAGGTACCCTCAAAATGGTTATTTCCTTTACTTGAATGCCGTAATGGTACAACCTGGCATGAGACAAACTGTATAACTTGAGTTCAATTCACATAATCGCCTTTAATGAACTTCACCTTTGCTTGGTCATCTTTTTGGACCCCTTTCTATATTAAGCAAAATTTTTGTGCTTCCTTAAATCATGATGCTTGAATATAGATGATGCCGATGAAGAAGCTCTACTCTAATTTTCTCTGTACAAATCATATAATTCATCGAGCTTCGAAGCCTTTTTAACAACCCAAGCATCTTTATAAATTTTATGACATTCAACTTCTTGTAAGATATTTCTTATTACGTCATTGAGTGCACTCTAAGATACTAGATTCTTCTTGAGATTTGGTACATGGTTGATGCTAATGTTTTAGTCACACTAGCATGTTTCCTTGACTTCACTATGTCAAAACTAGCTGTTGTGCGCGCTGTTGTTTTCCCATGTAAATATAACACAAGTACATGGCTTATAAGTGGAAAATAACTTTATATAAATACAATTTATACGAGCAGGCTTAGTCTAAAATCAACTAATCACTCCATCTAACTTTGTTCTTGTGAAAATAATATTACATAAATCTGCACTTCAAAACTTTGCGTTATGGCAGCTTGTGATGACTTTTATTCCCAATGCATATGCTAGAATATTGCTCATTCTTCAAAGTTTGATAGTCTTTCTTGATATGTAGGCCACATCCTTGTAACTCCATGAAACCCTTTTTCAATGCTTTTAATTAGACCCTTTTTTAATTAGTTTCTCAAACCAATAATCACTCAACCTTCTTATTATATCACACCCACTAACTTAACGATAACATCTTAAAGTAATGAATTCTTAGCATTCTCCAAGATAGTATCTCCATATAATATTGCGGTAATAAAAACGCTTTTAAGAGAAAGATCCAAAGAAAGTGCATCTTCTTTGGATGAAAGTTTTTTGATAGATTTTTTGGCATATACAAAGAATCCAATATGAGCCACAATTATGCAACATTTATAGATCTTTGCCAAGTCCTTCTTTGCCAAAGATAGATGGATCCCCGAGAGACCTTTTTAATTCATTTCTTCTTCTACATACTAATAATCTCATGTTTCTTTTAATAACTTTTTAATGCTTGTATAAGTCCTTGCCAAACTTGCAAAACATGCATCTTATTTTACCAATCCCTATATTTCTATGATCATCAAATTTCTCATTCTCCTATTTCTCCATTGTCATATTCTACGTTATTGAAATAAAGAGGCTAGTTAAATATCAAATGATAAAACAATTTATTTGTAAGGACATGTATTTACTCTGGAACTTAACTTGCAGTTAATTTTGGATGATTAAAATAAATAAAAGAAACAATCGTTGGAATATAACTTGTAGTTAATGTTTGATGATTATATAAATAAATGAAACAATTATTGAAAGATAACATGCAGTTAGTGCTGGATGATAAGAATAAATACGTGTTGAAAAAATATTATGTTATCAGGTATTACAAAAAGTGATGTGAATTTTGAAACATTAATTAGAATTCAAGTTTTGGCAAACAACTATTACTTGCTCTTAATGTTGGATGATAAAAATAAACAAGTGCTTAAAAAATATTATGTTATGAGGTTTTATAAAAAGTGAGGTAAATTTTGAAACATTAATTAGAATTCATGTTTTGGGAAACAATCATTAATATCTTGGTTTTGTGTCGCAATGAGACTTTCAGCTTAAGCGGTAAAATTTAGAAGAATAAGGTTAGGCTATATCAGAGAGTTTTAAGTGGTGGCACCTGATATTGGTTTCATTGGTAGTCTTGAGCCATAAGAGTATGTATATGTTAAGAGCTGATTATTATTATTATTTTCATTTTGAACAACTCGGCAGTGTGGACTTTTAACCCCTCCTCTCATACTCTGTAAGGATGTAATACCCTTGTTGCACAGGTATGCTTGGTAGATAGGCTTAATGAGAAAGGGGATTTTAGAAAAAAATGAAATGAACATAATGTCATTAAAAATTAAGGAAAAAATGCACAAAC
>JXCR01080985.1:0-25660 GCA_002079205.1 Phalaenopsis hybrid cultivar
GACCGACAGCTTCTTACGGGCGACCCCCAAACGTAACCCCCCCTTTTTAAACGCCGACAATCCGATTAGGAGAGTAGATGTTTTAGCTTCGACTGATGTTAAGAAAGGTAGAGATAGACCTAAAAGGACTTGGACATATTGTATAAAAAATGATCTTAATATATTAGAATCAAATGAAAATATGACACTCATTAGGATAGAATGGAGAAGAAGGATTCATGTAACCGACCCCCACTTAATGGGATAAAGACTTATTGCTGTTGTTGTTTAGTAAACTCCATTCTTTGCAGGGAGAGTAGGTTCTTATTTCAAAGTTTGCAACCTAAAACTTTTGCAAAAGCCTATAATGATGTTATATTACCTTTTTTCATGCTTATACTTGCTGGCCCCAATGAGGTAAGAATCCACATCTAAAAGTTGGGGCCTCTTGCATTTAATTCACATCCCATAAGTTCGTAATATCCCATGCGGCGATGAGTTCTTTTCACTCTTGTTGGAAAGCTACCAAATTTCATTAGAGCTTTTTTTTTTTGCTTGTTTTTTTTTCTTTTTATATGACTTGTAATGCATTTTTGGCTGCCTATTTTGTCTTATTTTTGTAGTTTAAGTTGTAGTAGTAATAGTAGTAGTAGTATGTTAGTGGTTGTAGTATTGATAATAGTTGTGGTTGTCNCATGCTTTGTTTAATGAGTGGCTTGACATTTGAAGACAATATGAAATGAATGTATCCTTGATAGGGGTTGGTGTAGCTCCAGGATTAGAGAGATTCATCTTAGATGGTTTGCACATTAAACCTCAATCATCTGATGATCCGATTAGGAGAGTAGATGTTTTAGCTTCGGCTGATGTTAAGAAAGGTAGAGATAGACCTAAAAGGACTTGGACATATTGTATAAAAAATGATCTTAATATATTAGAATCAAATGAAAATATGACACTCATTAGGATAGAATGGAGAAGAAGGATTCATGTAACCGACCCCCACTTAGTGGGATAAAGACTTATTGCTGTTGTTGTTTAGTAAACTCCATTCTTTGCAGGGAGAGTAGGTTCTTATTTCAAAGTTTGCAACCTAAAACTTTTGCAAATGCCTATAATGATGTTATATTACCTTTTTTCGTGATTATACTTGCTGGCCCCAATGAGGTAAGAATCCACATCTAAAAGTTGGGGCCTCTTGCATTTAATTCACATCCCATAAGTTCGTAATATCCCATGCGGCGATGAGTTCTTTTCACTCTTGTTGGAAAG
Source organism: Phalaenopsis hybrid cultivar (assembly GCA_002079205.1). Taxonomy (NCBI): domain Eukaryota; kingdom Viridiplantae; phylum Streptophyta; class Magnoliopsida; order Asparagales; family Orchidaceae; genus Phalaenopsis; species Phalaenopsis hybrid cultivar. The sequence continues at coordinate 1,252 of JXCR01080985.1, forward strand.
CTACCAAATTTCATTAGAGCTTTTTTTTTTTCTTGTTTTTTTTTCTTTTTATATGACTTGTAATGCATTTTTGGCTGCCTATTTTGTCTTATTTTTGCAGTTTAAGTTGTAGTAGTAATAGTAGTAGTAGTAATGTTAGTGGTTGTAGTATTGATAATAGTTGTGGTTGTCGTAATAGTAGTGGGAGTTGTAATTGTAGTCATAGTAGGCGATGTAAGTAGTCATAATAGTAGTTGTAGTCATAATCTAGTAAGCCTTACCCATCTTAGGTTTCAAGTTAGCATTAGCAGACTTGTTTCCAACTATTTTTTTTCTTCCCTTCTCTTTTCGCTGAAATGCAAGTATAACTGAAGTTTCTTTTTTTTTTTTGGGTGCAAATAGAGGTAAATTGCTATGTATGGTTGCAGTACATTAGAGTATTTCACGCAAGNGGGTGCAAATAGAGGTAAATTGCTATGTATGGTTGCAGTACATTAGAGTATTTCACGCAAGGTAAATTGTTATGTACGGTTTAGCCCTATGGTAGAAGGGCTAAACCGATCGGTTCAGCTAGGGAGAACAGGACCAACCAACCAGCCGACCTGTCTAAGGCTTCAGTGCTGCCTTTACTGCTCGGGGTGCCGTGCCCTTTTCTTTTCTACTTGTCGCCCTTGCCTTCTCTGTTTGCCGCCAGCCTCCCCTTCCTTTATTGATTGCAACCCAAAGGGAAAGCCTCTCTTTCTTATTTTATCTCCTAGCTATTATATATTTGTTGTTTTGCTTGTTTAGTGTTAATTAATTCTGATTTCAGATTTCTGCCTCTAGGTGCCCTTCCCTAGCTTGGGCTGTATCCAACAGCAGCTGGTACTTCGGCTGTATCTCTCTCTACTACGCGTTTCTGCTCCTCCCAGCGCCCTCACCTTTACTCATCTAGCCGCCGGTTCGCTATCCCTGCTCTTTTTGCCACGACAAGCACCACCCGCAGTCCACCTGCTCACCACCAGCCCCTCTCCTCCTCCCTGNCCAGCTGGTACTTCGGCTGTATCCCTCTCCACTACGCTTTTCTGCTCCTCCCAGCGCCCTCACCTTTACTCATCTAGCCGCCGGTTCGCTATTCCTGCTCTTTTTGCCACGACAAGCACCACCCGCAGTCCACCTGCTCACCACCAGCCCCTCTCCTCCTCCCTGCTGCTTTGGCCAACTTCCTGTTTGTTCCCCAGCTGAACCGCACGCCTGGGCCCCACTTCCTTTCACAACCGAAACCCCCACTAACCCTTTACAGCTCACCATCACCCCTCTTAGCCACCCCCGCCGCTGCCTGCCTGTCATGTCAATCCGCCCTAGCTGGGAATTCTTATTGTGCTGTCGTTTTCTTTCCTACTTTGAATCTTGTTTGTAACCTCGTTGCTTTTGAGCAATAATATTTATATTTCTCTTATGGTTTGAGTTAAATTAGATATCATTATTGAAAGGCAGTAAGAGTGGCTCAGTAGGGTACAATAATGCATTTGATATTTAAATGGTATTGCCAATTTGTACGGCTGTCTAAAATAAAGTTAGAAGTTTTTACTTTTATGAATTATCATTTTCTTATAATTTAAAAACATTTGCCATGTTTCAGTAGTTATTTTACATTTTTGAGATTAGCTCTTTGTTTGCCTAATTTTTTGCCTTTTTATTTTATCTTTTTTTAATTTGGTACTTTCTATTAAGTTATTTTATTTCCATGCAATTTTTAGCTCTTGCTGCTGAAGTTAGCGTCGTTCCACCATCTAGATTAATGGCTTTGATTGGCCAGGCTCTTAAATGGCAGCAACATCAAGGTTGGCGGCCATTCTAAGTTATCTTAACCTTGTATGCCATTTATTTAAGCTAAATTTTATTTTTTTGTTCATAATGTGGCATGTGATTGTCATTCAGGAATGCTCCCCCCTGGAACACAGTTTGATTTATTTAGAGGAACCGCTGCCATGAAAAAGGATGAGGATGATATGTATCCAACAACGCTTGGCCACCAAATAAAGGTACGCACATTTCACATCCTTTAAATTTATATTTGTAGTTTTATAGAGCTTTCTTATACTGGATGAACTACAAGATGATAGGCATGTGAGACCTTGAAAGCTTTGATTTAAGCTGGACTCTTTATGTAAAAATGCAAGTCGGGCTTGTGAAATTTGATGTGGAGGATGTAATAATAAAAAAAACAGCAATTTCTTCATACAAGTGAAATTGCTTTTTCTAACCCCTTAACTTTATTTCAACTACAATAATAAATGGGGCATGTATTATAGGGGCATTTACACACATGCCACTCAATTCTATTTATTTGCATGTCTGGCACTTAAACTTTATTTTTACATTTATACCTCTCAAATCTTTTAGATAACATAAAAAATACCAGCATTTTAACTTTAAGAAGCGAAATACACCTTTTTATGCATATAGAAAGTGGCATGTATGTAAAGTTGAAGTTTAGGTGTTAGATATGTAAATAGATAAGAATTGGGTGGTATGTATGTAAATCTTCCTAATAAATAATAGTCATATGTGAGACATATACATGGTAAGTTGCAAAGTGAGAATTTGAGAAATATGGTTAGAGGTTGGAGGATGTAATGCTGAAAAGACAGCTTTTTCTTCAATGAAACTCATATAACTCTATTAATAAAATGTAATCATATCATCATCATCTTTGAATTATATAGTACACATGAGAAATATGGTGTTTGTAGAGGTTGTAAAACTGAAAACACAGCTACTTCTTATAGGTGAAATTAATAACTGTAATAATAAATATTTATATTTCATGCGTGCTGTGCAGAGTGATACTGAAACTATTTGATTGCTATTTTATTATCAATCGTATTATGCAAGAAACTATCTTGGCTTTTTTTGAAAAGATTTAAAGAAAGAGAGTAATGAATGAAGTGCCTTATAAGCTACGACTACTGTCCATTGGGAGTTCATGCTAAAAGTAACTGTTATTTCTTCACTTTTGACGTAATTGCTTTACAGGATGCGGATTTAGCGGTACCTACTTGCACATTATTCATATGACTCAAGTTCTTTTGCTTCATCATCAGTCTCAGCTTAGCCATTCACATAAATTTTTAATTTAAATAATATTAACTTTGTTTCGTCTTTATTTGATGCATTTCGTGTATTCCAGTCTATATGTTTTTGAACTAATAGCAAACACTTTTTTTTTTATCCAACCTTTTCTTCCTAGCTAATATTTGTACATACCATATATTCAGCTAGTTTTTAAGAGGATGCATAAAATTAAAGATTTAGAGCTCTAATAAATACCTATTGAGATGTGAAACTACAAGAGATGTCGGAGTTGCATGATGAACAAGTCTTTTGAATGAACTTTTTAAGCCTAAAACGGTTGCTAAATAACTGGAATGCTTTAGTACCATTTTTTACTAATACATGAGATACAAGAGTTATGTTTACTATAAAAGAACCAAGCTCCTATATTGGGAATGTAATCAAGCCGAATATATCTTAGATTGGACTTGTCATGGTAATATTGTAAGTTGTTCATGTTTGGCTTGAGCTTGAGCCGAGCTTTCATATTGTGTTCAAGATTGACTTGTTTAATTTTTTTTCAATTCTTTAAACATGATTTATACTTAACTATTTATATCAATTAAATTAGTTAATAAACAAGCCAAAAATTCAAACAAATATCTCAGTATTTATATAAAATTTTCAAAAAATAATTTTACAAATCTAAATAAATTTTAAATTGACATCTAATTAATTTACACAAATTAAATAAGAAAATATTTTAAGGATAAATGCATTAATTTTAAATTATTCATACCATTTGTTATTTGAGTTATCTTCTAGTTTACTATAAGCATTTAACAAATAAATTATTGAACAACAACTAAGTTTATTTGTGTACATAAAAAAAAAGCCAGAAAAAAAAAAGTCAGATTATATTCATGTTTAGTTCATTTAACCTTCGAGCTTTTAAAAAGCATTCAAACATATTTATTTTCTAATCTAAATAAAAATGATCTAGTGTTAATCAAATTGAGTTTGAGTTGTTCATCGAGTGCATTGGTTCATTTACAACCCTACTTCTGTACAGTTAATACATTTGATTTGGTTTTGGTTATGAGATTAATTATGCGGGTAATTTTTTTTGTCAAGACAGGTAATTGAAAATAATGGAGAATAATGGAAATATCTTCATGTAATTTTTGTTGAACCTTAAATGAATTATATTGAGAACAGTGACAATTGATTTAATGGTTGTGAAGGATAATAAGTTTTTTTTCTGATGTATTTTAAAGGTTCCAAATACTTTTATTATGTATTAATTTTTGCGCTGAAGTTTTAAGCTAATATTTTCATATATTGGCGACAAATTTTCTTTATAGTAGATATTCAAATGTAGGGCATTTTGTGTTATGCTATTTGCAAATGATATAGAGCTAATGGTGTGGTTGTTTTTGGAGTAAATTAAAAATAGAAAGAATACCAAAAAAAAAAAAAAGATGATTAGGCTTGGGAATGCAAAAGTGATTATGTGATATGTACTCTTAAGGACTATATTGTTTGTTATAAAAAACAACGACAATGAAATAAAAAAATCAGATCGAAAAATTAGAAATCAGAAAATAACACAAATTTACGTGGTTTGACAAATTTACTTACGTCCACTTATTGTGCCTCAGCTAAAAGCCTTTTTTATCAAGTCCAAACTTGTGTCACTCATTGCCTTCAAACGCAGTCTTCACTTGGCACACCCACTTATTGTGCAATGTCTTTTTCCCTGGTGGAAGTTCTGTCAGTTCCCAAGTTTGATTCCCTGGTATGGAATCCGTCTCATCTTTCTTGGCCATCTCCCACTTGTTTGAATTCTCATCTTGCAAGATTTCTTTATAGCTCTGGCTCATATGACCAAGCCTGCAATGATGCAGATCTGTTGTGCTCTCTGCAACTGTAGTAACAACAGTGTTGAGCAAACCTGTAGTCATATGTAGTATGTCAGTTTTCTTACCCCGAACCAGTAATAATGCTCCTTTGGTAACCTTCTAGGTGCTATTTGAGAACACTACTGAATGACCACTCTTATTGAGCTTCCCAACAGAAAGAAGATTTTTCTTCAACTCAGGAATGTTTCCGACCTTTTGCAAAGTACATTTGCTCTTGTTAGAGAGTGCAATATCAACGTCTCCCATCCCCACCACGTTCAGAGCTTTTCTATCAGTCAAATATACATTCTTAAAGTTACCTGCAACATAATTTTGCATCAACTTACGGTGGGAAGATATATGGAAGGAAACCCCTGAAACCAGTATCCAGTCATTAACAAAACTGTGAATTGTCAGCAATAGTGCATCCTATATTTCTTTAGTTACCACATTTGCGCTATCATTCTCATTCTTCTTAGGATTCTTGTAATTCATTTTTATGTAACCAGCCTTGCCACAATTCCAGCAGGTTGCTTGCTGATCAGATTTTGATTTTGATCCATTGTTTGAGTTTCTGTCCTGTGATCTCCTTCTAGAATCAACATTCACTGCCGAATTCGAACCCGAGATCTCGCCAGAATCTTTCATGCGCACCTTCTCGGCCAAAATCAAATCACGAATATCATCATTTCATTTTAGAATTACCTGCAGAACTGCTAACTGTTATCCTCATGACTTCCCAACTATTTGATAATGAAACCAACAATATCAGCACACGTATCTCATCATCAACATCAATTTCAACAGACGACAATTAATTTGTAATGATATTGAAAATCATTCAGGTGTTGAGTAGCATACACACCTTCCACTATCTTTAAGTTGAATAACTTTTTCATCAAGTGTATCTTGTTATTTACCGATGGCTTTTCATACATACTTGATAAAACTGCCATGATATTTGTGGTAGTCATCTCTTTGATGACGTTGCGGGCAACCGGTTTCGACAGAGTTAATCGAATAACCTCCAGAACCTGTCGATCCAACAGATTCTATGCCACCTCGTCCATCTTTTCCGACTTCTTTCCTAATAACGGAAGATGAAATAGAGGTAGTCCTCTATTTGCATCCTTCAGTAAGTAAAATATGTGTCATTGAACTGCTCGATCCTCGATGTCATCATTTTGTCTCCGCCCATTATTCTTCATTCGATCCGAACCAAAGCTCTGATATCAGTTGTTATGAAAAACAACGACAATAAAGTGAAAAAACCGGATCGAAAAATTACAAACATGAAAAAAACATAGATTTACGTGGTTCGACAAATTTGCCTATGTTCACGGAGCTGCAGAGGATTTTAGTACTTCGAAGAATTACACTGTCGAGTGCTTCGATGTTTACAAGAAAAGTATTTCTCTTTCTCTCTCTCTTTCTCTCTCTTTCTTTCTCTATCTTAGCTCTCAAGAGGACTTGGCTTAGCTCTTATGACAAGTCAAAAGAGGCTATTTAAAGAAAACGGGAGAGGTAGGTGAGAGAGAGATGGGTGAGACACGGTAGGTGAGAAAGGTAAGTCACAGTCTTCATATATTTAACATTATTTGTATAATCAATCAATATTATATTTGACTATTGAATAGTATATGTGTGATGTGCTTAGACTAAGCTTATACAAAGGAACATGGATATAAATGAGGATCCAATTGATATATTACAAGCTAGATTACTAAATAAAGAAGTTTTTTAGCTGTTATATTATATCACTATTACAAAAACTTAAAGTTCACTTTGTAGAGTTGCAATAAGCTGTGTATATCCAACTGTTGGCCCTGAAGGAATCATTAACTAAATAGTAGAGAAGTGTTAAGATGGATTTTTGNTATTCATATGACTCAAGTTCTTTTGCTTCATCATCAGTCTCAGCTTAGCCATTCACATAAATTTTTAATTTAAATAATATTAACTTTGTTTCGTCTTTATTTGATGCATTTCGTGTATTCCAGTCTATATGTTTTTGAACTAATAGCAAACACTTTTTTTTTTATCCAACCTTTTCTTCCTAGCTAATATTTGTACATACCATATATTCAGCTAGTTTTTAAGAGGATGCATAAAATTAAAGATTTAGAGCTCTAATAAATACCTATTGAGATGTGAAACTACAAGAGATGTCGGAGTTGCATGATGAACAAGTCTTTTGAATGAACTTTTTAAGCCTAAAACGGTTGCTAAATAACTGGAATGCTTTAGTACCATTTTTTACTAATACATGAGATACAAGAGTTATGTTTACTATAAAAGAACCAAGCTCCTATATTGGGAATGTAATCAAGCCGAATATATCTTAGATTGGACTTGTCATGGTAATATTGTAAGTTGTTCATGTTTGGCTTGAGCTTGAGCCGAGCTTTCATATTGTGTTCAAGATTGACTTGTTTAATTTTTTTTCAATTCTTTAAACATGATTTATACTTAACTATTTATATCAATTAAATTAGTTAATAAACAAGCTAAAAATTCAAACAAATATCTCAGTATTTATATAAAATTTTCAAAAAATAATTTTACAAATCTAAATAAATTTTAAATTGACATCTAATTAATTTACACAAATTAAATAAGAAAATATTTTAAGGATAAATGCATTAATTTTAAATTATTCATACCATTTGTTATTTGAGTTATCTTCTAGTTTACTATAAGCATTTAACAAATAAATTATTGAACAACAACTAAGTTTATTTGTGTACATAAAAAAAAAGCCAGAAAAAAAAAAGTCAGATTATATTCATGTTTAGTTCATTTAACCTTCGAGCTTTTAAAAAGCATTCAAACATATTTATTTTCTAATCTAAATAAAAATGATCTAGTGTTAATCAAATTGAGTTTGAGTTGTTCATCGAGTGCATTGGTTCATTTACAACCCTACTTCTGTACAGTTAATACATTTGATTTGGTTTTGGTTATGAGATTAATTATGCGGGTAATTTTTTTTGTCAAGACAGGTAATTGAAAATAATGGAGAATAATGGAAATATCTTCATGTAATTTTTGTTGAACCTTAAATGAATTATATTGAGAACAGTGACAATTGATTTAATGGTTGTGAAGGATAATAAGTTTTTTTTCTGATGTATTTTAAAGGTTCCAAATACTTTTATTATGTATTAATTTTTGCGCTGAAGTTTTAAGCTAATATTTTCATATATTGGCGACAAATTTTCTTTATAGTAGATATTCAAATGTAGGGCATTTTGTGTTATGCTATTTGCAAATGATATAGAGCTAATGGTGTGGTTGTTTTTGGAGTAAATTAAAAATAGAAAGAATACCAAAAAAAAAAAAAAGATGATTAGGCTTGGGAATGCAAAAGTGATTATGTGATATGTACTCTTAAGGACTATATTGTTTGTTATAAAAAACAACGACAATGAAATAAAAAAATCAGATCGAAAAATTAGAAATCAGAAAATAACACAAATTTACGTGGTTTGACAAATTTACTTACGTCCACTTATTGTGCCTCAGCTAAAAGCCTTTTTTATCAAGTCCAAACTTGTGTCACTCATTGCCTTCAAACGCAGTCTTCACTTGGCACACCCACTTATTGTGCAATGTCTTTTTCCCTGGTGGAAGTTCTGTCAGTTCCCAAGTTTGATTCCCTGGTATGGAATCCGTCTCATCTTTCTTGGCCATCTCCCACTTGTTTGAATTCTCATCTTGCAAGATTTCTTTATAGCTCTGGCTCATATGACCAAGCCTGCAATGATGCAGATCTGTTGTGCTCTCTGCAACTGTAGTAACAACAGTGTTGAGCAAACCTGTAGTCATATGTAGTATGTCAGTTTTCTTACCCCGAACCAGTAATAATGCTCCTTTGGTAACCTTCTAGGTGCTATTTGAGAACACTACTGAATGACCACTCTTATTGAGCTTCCCAACAGAAAGAAGATTTTTCTTCAACTCAGGAATGTTTCCGACCTTTTGCAAAGTACATTTGCTCTTGTTAGAGAGTGCAATATCAACGTCTCCCATCCCCACCACGTTCAGAGCTTTTCTATCAGTCAAATATACATTCTTAAAGTTACCTGCAACATAATTTTGCATCAACTTACGGTGGGAAGATATATGGAAGGAAACCCCTGAAACCAGTATCCAGTCATTAACAAAACTGTGAATTGTCAGCAATAGTGCATCCTATATTTCTTTAGTTACCACATTTGCGCTATCATTCTCATTCTTCTTAGGATTCTTGTAATTCATTTTTATGTAACCAGCCTTGCCACAATTCCAGCAGGTTGCTTGCTGATCAGATTTTGATTTTGATCCATTGTTTGAGTTTCTGTCCTGTGATCTCCTTCTAGAATCAACATTCACTGCCGAATTCGAACCCGAGATCTCGCCAGAATCTTTCATGCGCACCTTCTCGGCCAAAATCAAATCACGAATATCATCATTTCATTTTAGAATTACCTGCAGAACTGCTAACTGTTATCCTCATGACTTCCCAACTATTTGATAATGAAACCAACAATATCAGCACACGTATCTCATCATCAACATCAATTTCAACAGACGACAATTAATTTGTAATGATATTGAAAATCATTCAGGTGTTGAGTAGCATACACACCTTCCACTATCTTTAAGTTGAATAACTTTTTCATCAAGTGTATCTTGTTATTTACCGATGGCTTTTCATACATACTTGATAAAACTGCCATGATATTTGTGGTAGTCATCTCTTTGATGACGTTGCGGGCAACCGGTTTCGACAGAGTTAATCGAATAACCTCCAGAACCTGTCGATCCAACAGATTCTATGCCACCTCGTCCATCTTTTCCGACTTCTTTCCTAATAACGGAAGATGAAATAGAGGTAGTCCTCTATTTGCATCCTTCAGTAAGTAAAATCTGTGTCATTGAACTGCTCGATCCTCGATGTCATCATTTTGTCTCCGCCCATTATTCTTCATTCGATCCGAACCAAAGCTCTGATATCAGTTGTTATGAAAAACAACGACAATAAAGTGAAAAAACCGGATCGAAAAATTACAAACATGAAAAAAACATAGATTTACGTGGTTCGACAAATTTGCCTATGTTCACGGAGCTGCAGAGGATTTTAGTACTTCGAAGAATTACACTGTCGAGTGCTTCGATGTTTACAAGAAAAGTATTTCTCTTTCTCTCTCTCTTTCTCTCTCTTTCTTTCTCTATCTTAGCTCTCAAGAGGACTTGGCTTAGCTCTTATGACAAGTCAAAAGAGGCTATTTAAAGAAAACGGGAGAGGTAGGTGAGAGAGAGATGGGTGAGACACGGTAGGTGAGAAAGGTAAGTCACAGTCTTCATATATTTAACATTATTTGTATAATCAATCAATATTATATTTGACTATTGAATAGTATATGTGTGATGTGCTTAGACTAAGCTTATACAAAGGAACATGGATATAAATGAGGATCCAATTGATATATTACAAGCTAGATTACTAAATAAAGAAGTTTTTTAGCTGTTATATTATATCACTATTACAAAAACTTAAAGTTCACTTTGTAGAGTTGCAATAAGCTGTGTATATCCAACTGTTGGCCCTGAAGGAATCATTAACTAAATAGTAGAGAAGTGTTAAGATGGATTTTTGGCCAAACTTGTCTGGATTGATAAATGACTTGGCAAAATATGAGATAGATATTAATGGACATGGATACATGCATTTATTATGACTGCTTTCATTCTTAAATTCAGAACAAGAAATACAGGAATTTTATAACAAATTAATTTCATTCGTGGACAAATTTACTTGATTTTGATACCAAAATGTCTAAGAAGATTAAAATAATGTTTTTGAAGGAATTGAAAGATACTTAAAGTTCATTTAAATTCTGTCATGTAAAAGGCCTAAATAGTGAAGTTGACATCATTTGCTTAAATGGATTGGGCGATGAAAAAATAGTAAATTAATTTAATTCAATGCAAGGAGTGAAATTGGAGATGTAATTTTGTATTATTCATTAAGCATTACTTATTTTATTTATTTTCCTTATTTATTTTCAGTTCATTATTAAAATGGGACTTATCTTTCATAAAATTCTGGATTAATATGCGCAGAGTGCTGGTTTTTTATTTTTGAGTTTAAAATTTATTTTTCTATAGTTTTGGTAAAGTATGTAAATAGAATTTTTTTTGAATATTCTGCACATATGTGCATTGTACTGTTCTAATGTATGAATCTTTTAACTTAATTAAATCCCTATATTAGATAGGACAATCCTGTGGGGACAAAACCTTCGAGGACACAATTAAGTAGAATGGTCTTACTGGGTTTATGCATATACATAGTTTGATGCTACTTAGCTAACTCGATTCCATAGAATTAATGCACAAGTTATAAGAATGAAAAATGGTAAATCGAGGATAACTTAGTTGAAAGTTGTGAAATGTTGACCTCATTTTTAGTGAGAACTTAGTTTCTTATTCCCAGAACCCAAAATCTAGCCTTAGGAGTTCTTATTGACCATCCTAGCGGACTAGCAACGGAGCCCACCTCCCGTAGAGCTTCGAGCGACTTCTTGACTCATTTTTGTGAAGAGCTCGCATGAGTGGTTCCAAACACTCTGACTTCTAGTTGCAAGGGCTAAGGACCAACATGTAGAGGACCTGAAAATGAGTTCCTACAGGATCAGATGACCTTAGGTGAACCCTCCGTGACTCAACAACGCACTCCAAAATCGTCGGCGAACTTGTCTGGACGACACTGGATGACGAAACGTATCACGTTGGCGCGTCTGAAACGTCGGTTTTAGTCGGGAATGACACCCATATTCGTAGGGTTACGCGTGCACACAAATGACACGAAAATCAGTGCACTTTTTTTTAGCGGGACGCGGGCCCGGGCTCAACTTGCATTCGGTTCGGGTCCGATTTGGGCTAAACATGGGTCAGTTATTCCAGGTTGATTCACTAACATAATTCAANTCAACAACGCACTCCAAAATCGTCGGCGAACTTGTCTGGACGACACTGGATGACGAAACGTATCACGTTGGCGCGTTTGAAACGTCGGTTTTAGCTGGGAATGACACCCATATTCGTAGGGTTACGCGTGCACACAAATGACACGAAAGTCAGTGCACTTTTTTTTAGCGGGACGCGGGCCCGGGCTCAACACGCATTCGGTTCGGGTCCGATTTGGGCTAAACATGGGTCAGTTATTCCAGGTTGATTCACTAACATAATTCAAAATTTGAAAGTTCGAATTTCAAATTAATCGCCCAATTTCTCCCTAATTGAATTTAATTACACATTATGATTTTCCACTTCAGTCGGGAGAATCTGATTGGAAATCATTTAATTACCTGCTAACCTTCCCGTAACATTTGCTTTTGAAATTCGGTTTACAAAATCATTCGACTCTCCTCCTCCCCGCATGGAATTTGGCTTCTTCCCTCTGCCTTCATTCGCGTTCCTCATGAAGAAAGATACCGAAAGCTCTTCCCCGCATTCAACTCATCTTCCTCTCACGACGAGATCCGGGCTCCTCATTCGACACCTTCCCCCTCTCTCGATCGCTGCCTAGCTCCCTCTTTGTGCTCGCCCACCCTCCCTCGCCTTCTCCTCTCCTTTGCGTCGAATAGCCGCTCGACGCCGAAGACCGCCCCCCCCCTCCCCGCTCAGCTCGCCTCGCCTCTTTGCATCCGACGCCTGCTCTCCTCCCTCGACTGAAGACCGAAGCTCCGCTCGCCTGCCTGCCTCGCCTCCCGCTGCCCCTCCCGCTTGGCTTTGTCTCTTTCCTCTGCGCCAAAACCCTCGCCTGTTTCCATCTCCTCACTCGACTCCTTCAGAAACGCTCGATTCCTTCTCCCTCTCACGACGACGAGTCTCGACCGCTCAATCCCGCACGCCTCTCGGCACCGAGTTTCGACAGCTCAATCCAGCTCGCCTGCTTCGCCTCTCTCAGACACTGAAAGCTTCGCCTNTTGTAGAAGTGCTGATTGGAAGCTGATTTTGCTGTAATTGTTGGCTTGGAAGCTTCTAATCACTGTAGAAGTGTTGTTCGGGGTTTAGAATTGCTGTANTTTTGCTGTAATTGTTGGCTTGGAAGCTTCTAATCACTGTAGAAGTGTTGTTCGGGGTTTAGAATTGCTGTAAGAACTGTTTGTAAGCTGTCCTTTGCTGTAAATGGCTGTTTGGAAGCTGTCCATTACTGTAAGTGGCTGTTTGGAAGTTGTTAATCACTGTAGAGGTGCTGTCCATTGTCGTATAGGTGCTGGGAGAGCTGTATGAGAGTTGTAGAATGTCGTTTGGGCTTCATGGCTGCTGCCCGGAGTCGCAGGAAGCCGTAAGAATTTTGTCCGGAGCTGTAGGAAGCCTTAGGATAACCGGTTTGGAGCTCCTAGCTGCTGTTACTACTTGTTCTATTGNGCTGTTTGGAAGCTGTCCATTACTGTAAGTGGCTGTTTGGAAGTTGTTAATCACTGTAGAGGTGCTGTCCATTGTCGTATAGGTGCTGGGAGAGCTGTATGAGAGTTGTAGAATGTCGTTTGGGCTTCATGGCTGCTGCCCGGAGTCGCAGGAAGCCGTAAGAATTTTGTCCGGAGCTGTAGGAAGCCTTAGGATAACCGGTTTGGAGCTCCTAGCTGCTGTTACTACTTGTTCTATTGCTTACTTTTTTTTCTTAATTTTATTTACATTCTCTGTTAATTATATTATGCTTTGTGAGCTAAGCATGCAACAGGGATAACAACAGCAGATATACCACGTATATTGTTATTTTACTATTGTGATTTACTCTTGCTCTAACACATTATGCAGGTGTTGATTATAATTTTATTTTAAAAACAAAACGATTTTTCAAAATTAAACAACGTTTTAAAAAAAAAAACATAACACGTACTTTTGAATTTACGGGAGTCCCTCGGAGGAGTTAACTCACGGTTGCTAACGAGATATCCCCGGTCTAAATGAATTTCATAATTCGTTTAAGCTAAGTAAATTAAAAAAAAATAGTGATACCAGAATGAGGGAATCGTGGGATCCTAACCGGTGTCGCTTTAATTAACTTTATCATCCATTCTAAAACTTAAATGATCACAACCTTAGAAAAAACTTAATTTGACATCATGACTTGACATATTAAAAAACTTAAACCCGCTTCGACGAAGAGTTTGGAGCAACTTGGTGGGCAGCACAGAAAGGAGCTTGGAGCAGACTGCAAGTGGAGGTGGCCGTCATTCTACAACAGCAAAACAAGTGTACACCAGTTAAACTCTCTCTTTAGTCCAATTAACAACCCATAGGACTTTGAGGTAGCTCGTCTAGCTCGATGTAAACCCTCATCCATTTTTTAAGCTTCTGCACAACATAGTTGTGCAACGTAAGTCATAATTCACTTTAGGTTATGAGGATGTCGTTCGTTACGACGTAAATCCTCATATCTTTGCGGGCTATTTGAACAATCAGATATTATGCGAATATAAGCCCCAAATAATAAAATTGGCAGGATTAAAACACTTAAATAATATTGTCTCCAAAACACAACCACACATTAGGATAGTTTGAGAAGTCACTGAGGTTTTTTCTCCTTAGGATTTGTGACATTCCCTATCTTTTCGTTCCTTTAGACTCTTGAAAATAATTGTTCCTATTTAAGTTACTTTCACTTGTTTTTCCACTTCCTTCCGTGAAAATCTAAACTTTGAATTCTTGAAGGCTAAAACCACTGATCATTATCGAGAGTTTTCTCAAGTTACTCCCTTCATTTAAGATATAATTAATTATAGGGGTTTGACTCTATAGGGAACTTGAAACCCAGGTAAAATAAACCCTATTTAATATTTGTATTAAATAGGGGAAGGTTCGCAGACCAAATAGATGTCACAAATCTCTTAGTTTGCAGGATTGCATCTATCGCCGAGGTATACACTCATCTTCTGAGAGAGTAATATTTGCGGTATCAGACACAATTATGCAAACTATTGGACGAATGAGATCCATTTGGTCTCATTTCTTTTAAAAAATTAAAACATACTACTTTCAAAATAAAAAAAAAATATATCTCTTATATTTAAATTAAATTTCAAAAATTATTTTTATATTCATATTTTCAAATAATCAAAAAGTTGACGGACAGAAAAAATAATCTCACAAACTGGAGTTTTCATCATATGCAATACTTAAAAAAGCAAAATGAAGAAGGGATTCATAAGGGTATTCCAAATAGTTGCGAAAANCTCGTTTGGGCTTCATGGCTGCTGCCCGGAGTCGCAGGAAGCCGTAAGAATTCTGTCCGGAGCTGTAGGAAGCCTTAGGATAACCGGTTTGGAGCTCCTAGCTGCTGTTACTACTTGTTCTATTGCTTACTTTTTTTTCTCAAATTATTTACATTCTCTGCGAATTATATTATGCTTTGTGAGCTAAGCATGCAACAGGGATAACAACAGTAGATATACCACGTATATTGTTATTTTACTATTGTGATTTACTCTTGCTCAAACACATTATGCAGGTGTTGATTATAATTTTATTTTAAAAACAAAACGATTTTGCAAAATTAAACAACGTTTTGAAAAAAAAAAAAAACATAACACGTACTTTTGAATTTACGGGAGTCCCTCGGAGGAGTTAACTCACGGTTGCTAACGAGATATCCCTGGTTTAAATGAATTTCATAATTCGTTTAAGCTAAGTAAATTAAAAAAACATAGTGATACCAGAATGAGGGAATCGTGAGATCCTAACCAGTGTCGTTTTAATTAACTTTATCATCCATTCTAAAACTTAAAAAAGCAAAATGAAGAAGGGATTCATAAGGGTATTCCAAATAGTTGCGAAAACGTATTTATGATAATGATTAGGTAGTTTCAAAATTATGCTATTATATATCTGTTATTTTTTAACAATTAAGTTATTATTCTTTCATTATGTTTTATAATTTAAATAGTTTTAAGTACATTTCTATTTATATAATCTTTGGTATTGTACCCATTTTTTTTTCTTATTTTACATTCCTTATTAACTGAAAATTTTATGTTATGATGCATGCATTACGTTATTATGTAGGATCTTTCTTTCTTGTCATCTTTTTTATATAAACTGTGGCATTCTTCCTTTTTGCATATTTTATATTTTTTATGTGGTAAGTATTATATTTTCCTTGCATGGTTTATTTTGCAGTTTTTTGTCATGGAAATTGAATAAGCGTGTTTATCCATCTTTCACCATAATTGCGTTATGAGTTCCATATGTTTGAAAGAGATTAACATTCTTTCTAGTTTACGAATTTTCTCACCATTTAGTCCTGCCTTTTCGTTTCCAGTAAAATCAGCACCTAACCATCTAAATAATTTGAATGCTTCTTTTTGTGTATGACATAAAATCTGAATCTCATAAAAGGCTGGTCTTAGATATTGTATAAAAATAAAGCAATCTAATGCAATTCAAACTGCAATCCTATTGCTTATGCCAAGCTTATTTGTCAAAAAATGCTTGATTGGTAGAAATTTGCCACATTGTAGTGATATGATTCAGGGAACTGTTTAATATATTTTTGCGGGAATTAGTTTATATTTTCATCTTGTGCTTCATTTTAAGTGTGTATAACTATTTTGATATTAGGATGGATTTTTTGTAGTTAAGTGTGATCCTTCTGTGACATTTTCTGCAACATTTTTTTTATGCGTTTGGATTTGCAAGTAGCATGTTTATGTTCTTCAATGGGTCGTTTGTAGTTTGGAAAGAAAAGCCACCCAGAATGTGCGCGATTCACACCTGATGGGCAGTATTTAGTTTCATGCTCAGTGGATGGGTTTATTGAGGTACATAATCTTTTCATGAAATAGCTTTTTTTCCTTTACCATTCCAACCTTTTTTGTTGAAATTAGGGATCTCTCCTTTTGAAATTGAAACTTAGGGTCTTTAATTTTCTTTCCTTCTTTTCATTTGAATTTAATAAGTAAGAAGCAACTGTTACGGCAACATGGCGGATGGAACTTTTGAAGCTTTTTTTAATCATGTTTTGTTACCGATTGTCAGGTATGGGATTACATGAGTGGGAAGCTCAAGAAAGATCTTCAATATCAGGCGGATGTGAGTATCTACAATCTTTATCCCCTTTCGAGGCGAGTGAAACAATCACTGTGTCAATCTATATTTTAAATATCACTGCAAAGTATAACATGAATTATCATAGCATAGGGTGCTCATACGATTATGCCTTGTTTTGTATAATTATACGTCTATTAGTACTACTATTACAAGCACATAGGTTTTTTCGCTGGCCACTGACATTTTTTGTTTATGACATTTTTTTTGTTTAACTGTAGGATTCCTTTATGATGCATGATGATCCTGTACTTTGTGTCGATTTCAGTAGAGATTCAGAGATGCTTGCATCTGGATCTCAAGATGGAAAAATCAAGGTAACATGTTTCTCCATTGACAGTATCTGCACATTTATTAGGGGGCTGATTAGAGGGCCGTTTGGAATCACTTTTGTTCTTTATTTTTATTTATTAATTTTATTTTATTTTGTCTATTTTTTCATTTGAAATGAAACATGTGTGGTATGTTTGATTAAGATATGATTGTTTTTTAAAATACTCAAAAGATTTAGAAGATGTTTTGAGTGTCATGTTTATTTGTTTTTAGCAACAAGAAATAATAATGTGTAAAAAATTAAACTAAACAACATGATTTTGAAATCGAAGGAAAAATACAAGCAAAAAAAAAAAGATCCCAAACAATAAGGGGCCATTTAGGATTGATACGCCGCCAACAAATTTTTATCATCTGACACGAATTTTGAGGTATGACATAAATCTCGAGGCAATCTATTGTGCAAAAAATATTCGAACTTCAATTAGAGTCATCCAGAGCTCCGATTTCAGTAAACTTATAGTCAAACTGACCGGCTTGATGAAATGTACTAAATGATATCAAAATNGTAAACTAAATAAACATGATTTTGAAATCGAAGGAAAAATAAAAGCAAAAAAAAAAAATTCCAAACAATAAGGGGCCATTTAGGGTTGATTCGCTGCCAACAAATTTTTATCACCCAANATAAACTAAATAAACATGATTTTGAAATTGAAGGAAAAATAAAAGCAAAAAAAAAAAAATTCCAAACAATAAGGGGCCATTTAGGGTTGATTCGCTGCCAACAAATTTTTATCACCCAACACGAATCTTGAGGTATGACACAAATCTCGAGGCAATCTATTGTGCAAAAAATATTCGAACTTCAATTAGAGTCATCCAGAGCTCCGATTTCAGTAAACTTATAGTCAAACTGACCGGCTTGATGAAATGTACTAAATGATATCAAAATTAGTTTAATCCGAGTTAAATAAAGCTCAGATTAAGTCATTAAACCACTCATAGAATTTTTTCGGAAACATTTAGAATGTCAAACGAATGTTGAATCTTGCAACCCTATAATTCAATCTAGCGTCTCGACAAGATGAATCTAGCGAGCCATAGATTTCTCAATTCCAACATCATTAAGATAAACTTGAAGCTTTGAGAAGGAGAAGAAATCCAACATCACTCCTACTGCCGTCAATTACCGCGGATTGCCGCCGACCGCCGTCGACCACCATATTTTGGCCGCTGTCGATTGCTATCAGTCGCCGCCTGTTCCTAGCAACAAATTCATCTGCACGTCGCCGTTCTAACTCGGGTGACTTTGTACTTGTAAGCTTTAATGACAAGGGGTTATACTTGTAAGCTTTATTTATAGTGGATCTTTTTAACTGGGCGATGCTTCATGGTTTTTTCNTCGCCGACCGCCGTCGATCACCATATTTTGGCCGCTGTCGATTGCTATCAGTCGCCGCATGTTCCTAGCAACAAATTCATCTGCACGTCGCCGTTCTAACTCGGGTGACTTTGTACTATTTTCTGTCTGTAAGACAAGGGGTTATACTTGTAAGCTTTATTTATAGTGGATCTTTTTAACTGGGCGATGCTTCATGGTTTTTTCTCTTTTTGGGTTTCCTATGTAAGAACTTTTGGTGTCTCTACTGGTTATTTATTTCATCTGAGTGTATTTTGATTTCTCGTGCAATGCTAGGATGATAATCTATTAGTCAACCATCGCAAATTTTCTAGCACGCACAAGGATCGCTTTTGTTTTTTTTTGTATTATTTGTTTTTATTTTGTTTTGTTTAGGTTTTGATTTTAAACAAATTATGTTCGGTATTTNGTATTATTTGTTTTTATTTTGTTTTGTTTAGGTTTTGATTTTAAACAAATTATGTTCGGTATTTTTGGTTAAACTATGATTATTACGCTCAAAACACTTAAATATTGTTTTTAGTGTTTTAAAATATGTTAATTTATTTTTAGAAACAAAAGATAAAAATATGTATAAAACACACAGACAAAATTGATCCCAAATAAGCCTTAAGAGTTTCCTCTTGGCTTACTAAACTCTTTAATATTATTTTAAAAACTAAAAAGATGCTTGAGGAGTGGAGGAAGATTATTTTGGTCCCTATATTTAAGAATAAAGGGGATGCACAAGCCTTAAGAGTTTCCTCTTGGCTTACGAAACTCTTTAATATTATTTTAAAAACTAAAAAGATGCTTGAGGAGTGGAAGAAGATTATTTTGGTCCCTATTTTTAAGAATAAAGGGGATGCACAAGAGTGTGCAAGTTATAGAGGGATTAAATTGATGTGTCATACTTTAAATTTAAGAGAGAGGGTAATTAAACATAGGTTTAGACGCATTACAAGGATTTCTCATAATCAAATTGGATTTATGCCATATAGATCTACTATAGAAGCTATACATTTAATGAGAGGTTTGATGAAGTACAGAAAGAATAATGAAGATCTATATATGTTTTTTTTTTATTTAGAAAAAGCTTATGATAAGTTACCAAGAGATTATTTGGAGAGTTCTAGAGAAGAAAGGTGTTGATATGACTTATATTCAAATCATTAAAGATATGTAAACTATAACTATTATTGTGTTTGAACAGGAGGATTGACCAAATATTTTCTATTTTAGTTGGACTACATCAGGGATCGACTTTATAGCCCATATCTTTTTTTCTTAGTTATGGATGCTCTTACTGGACATTTACAGGAGGCTGTACCTTAGTGCATGCTTTTCACTGATGATACCCTTCTTGTGGATAAAACTAGAGAAAAAGCTCACGAAAAACTCGACTTATGGATGTCTACATTGGAGTCTAAAGGCCTTCGTCTGAGTAGAAGTAAAATTGAATACATAGAATGTAATTTTAGTAGTGGTAGTTCTAGTGGCAGAATTTTAACAATGGATGATCAAATCATTAAAAGGTGTGACCGCTTTAGATATCTCGGGTCTATTGTTTAAAGTGATGGTGATATAGATGGGGATGTTATTAGTAGAATTCAAGTTGGTTGGAGGAATGCTTCGGGCCTATTGTGTGATAGAAAAGTACCACCTAAACTGAAAAAAAATTCTATAAGATGGTGGTGAGACCTGCATTGCTCTATGGCGTGGAATGTTGGCCTTTAAAAGAAAAGCATAAACCTAAGTTAAGTGTTGCAGAGGTGAGAATGCTTAGGTGGATGAGTGGCTTTACACTTAAGAGACAATGAAATAAATATATTTGTGATAGGGTTGGTGTAGCTCCAATGGCGGACATAATTAGAGATAGTTGTATTAGATGGTTTGGTCACATTAAACATCGACCATCTGATGATTCGGCTAGGAAAGTAGATGTTTTAAATTCTACTTATGTTAAGAAGACAGAGGTAGACCTAGAAAGACTTGTGCATATTGTATAAAAATAATCTTAATTTATTAGAATTAAATGAAAATATGACATTCAATGCGACGCAATGGAGAAATTGTTTCATGTCTTAGTGGGATAATGGCTTGTTGTTGTTGTGTTTGGTGTATTTTTTACATGTTTTTATTTTTGTTTTTCTTTGGCGTGTTTAAAAATAAAAATATATTAAAAATACATTAAACAAACATATTTTAAAAGCAAAAGAAAAAACAAAAATAAAATTGATCCCAAACAAGGCCCAAGAGCTTGGGATCACTTTTGTTTTTTATTTTTTATTTTTATTTTTGTTTTTATTCTATTTCATTTATGGTTTGATTTAAAACACGACATTTTATATTTGATTAAAATTTTGTTATTTTAAAAAATAGTCAGAAAACATAAATGTTATTTTGAGTATTTTCAGAACATGTTTATTTACTATTATAAACAAAAAATAAAAATATGAAAAAAATATACTAAATACATGTTTTTAAAAACAGAAGGAAAAACAAATACAAAAATAAAAAATAAAATTTATCCAAAACAAGATGTAAGCTTCTGCTATTGTTTTTGTCACTACAGATGGATAAAAACAATTTTGATGTTGGGAGACATGGTTAAATGGCCTTTCCTGCTGTCATTTTTAACTTTAAAATAATCTTACAACTTATTTCATTTATGATATAATGCCCACAATTTTATCATTTTGCCTCTTCTTCAGGTTTGGCGAATAAGAACTGGCCAATGCTTACGGCGTCTTGAGCGTGCCCATTCACAGGGTGTTACTAGCCTCACTTTCTCTCGTGATGGAACCCAGCTTCTTAGCGCATCATTTGATAGTACCGCAAGGTTTTTATAGAATCATGTACATTTCCTTAATCAATAATGGCTATAATATTTTGCTCAGCTTTTGTTGTTCTTTTGAATAATTAACATTTTCTAAGTCTTTTTGCATATGTTGTCTATATGTTATTTGAACATTCTTGACAGAATTCATGGCCTCAAGTCTGGCAAAATGTTGAAAGAGTTTAGAGGTCACACTTCATATGTGAATGATGCCATATTCACAAATGATGGCAGCCGTGTCGTTACAGCTTCCAGTGATTGCACTGTGAAGGTCTTGTTTTTCTCGCCTTTCTTGTTTTAAATTTGGGGCATTTACACACGTAGCACACAATTTATATGTTTTTATATATCTCACACCTAAAGTTTCATATTTACACACATAGTACTCGTATTTTGGATGTCACATAAAAATGACACTATTACCAATTTTTAAAAGTGATATACCTTTTCAAGCACAGTTTTAAAGCACCAAAGTGCTACGTATGTAAACATGAAAGCTTAGGTGTGAGATATGTAAGTACATAAGAATTGTGTGCTATGTATGTAAAATTCCTTTTAAATTTTGATAAATTTTCCATTTTCTTCAATCCTAAAACCCAAGATTTTGACTCTTGAAACTGCTAATTCATCGTCCATTTCAGGTGTGGGATATGAAAACAACTGATTGTTTGCAGACTTTCAAGCCACCGCCTCCTTTAAGGGTACCACCTGAAATTCATTCATGTCAGCTCATATCTTCATACTGTCCTTTCATTAGAATCTAACCTGATCTTTTTTTCTTTTTTCCAGGGTGGTGATGCTTCGGTGAATTCTGTACATCTGTTTCCAAAAAATACTGAACACATAATAGTATGCAACAAGACATCATCAATTTATCTTATGACTCTTCAAGGACAGGTACTTTTTCTCTCAATGAAGATGGAATATGTAAATTATTTTATTTCTTAATCTTTTTCTTTGATAATCAATGTTGTTATGTACCTAATATCTTCGTAGTAATCAATTTACTACATATTTGTGTTACATGTGTAAAATTGAGATATCGTATATTATGTGTATTTGATTACATTATCTTAGCATGTATTCTCCAGCATGTTCAGAAACAATTTCAACTTGGTGATGAAATTAAATATATTCATTATGTCAGTATTCAAATTGTTGATACTCCATGTTTTTCCGCTTCATTTCATTTTTATAATTTCTATACATTTTCCCCCCAAATGTCCATGTTATCCTATCTATTCTTTTTTCTTATAACCTAATTCATTTTATCGAGTATACAATTGTTTCTATCAGGATAATGTGCTTGTTCTTTTAGTAGTTCTGAAGAACTTCATTATGATTTTGAAATGGAACTCAAAATGTTCTTTTCTAGTTGTCTACACTCCATTTATAAGAAAGCTCTTCATGCTTTTCGGTGGTACAATGGCTTCCTAAATTAGGTTCAATCCCCATTTTAATGAAGTTATTTCCTCAAAAAAATTATTTTTTAGGTAGTGAAGAGCTTTTCATCTGGTAAAAGAGAAGGTGGAGACTTTGTTGCTGCCTGCGTTTCTCCAAAAGGAGAATGGATCTATTGTGTTGGTGAAGACATGTAAGTGCCGTTTATTTATTTATTTATTTTTTTATATTCTGCAGGAAATTTTATAGTCTTTCTAATTCCTTATGCTGCTTATTTCCATTCATTGCTCCATGTATGCAGGTATTAACTGTATAACATGATAGCTTGCCGGGTTCAATCTACTTTTAGTTGGAAACAAGTGAACTACTTATCATTATTTTCAATTATATTGGTGAAATATTCCATCACTTAGCTGGTTGTAGCTAGGGTTGTGCGCTATTTGGTCAAAAAAAAAAAAAATTGAGCCAAATAAAAAAAAAAATTGGTAGGTTTGGTTCAGTTTCAAAAAAATGCATTTTAGTTTTCAAAACCCCAATAATTGGTGTCGGTTATTAATTCAGTTTTAATTTTTATTTGACCGTAAAAACTAAAACAAAAAATTCCAAATTAAATGGAAGATTCATGAATTTAAATCCATGTGATACATATAAGATATGTAAATGTTGATGGTTTTCTCAAATTCTAACTACCAACTAAATTTTAGTTTATTCATAATGGAACATTTAAACTGAATTAAATTTCAATTTGGTCGGTTTGGTTTTATCAAAATTTTGATTGATTCGGTTTTTCGAATTTTACATTTCATTTGCAATCGGTTGCAATTGGTTTAACCAATTTGAAAATGGGTCCATCCAAACTGAACGAATGCTCACCCCACTTGTTGCCCATAAAATTCTGCTTTCTTTGTTTATGTTACCGGTTCGTAAAAGCTGATATTTATTACGTTTTCCATCTTCCTTTCTCAATACTTTTTGCTGGCCATACTTACTGAGAATTGAATTTCTTCATATGTGCAGGAATCTGTATTGTTTCAGCCATCAATCTGGTAAACTAGAGCACCTGATGAAGGTGGGTATTCTCTGTCCTAATAGATTTCGCTTCTTGCAATGCAACATCTTCTATTCGAAAGCAAAGCAATTAAATGTATACATTTAGTCATTTATGTCGCCACAATGTTTTTTGGGGTGGTTTTGGAACCGCTCTCTTCAACTTCAAGTTTGGGGAATCTAACTGACTGCTCTGAACTATGCATTCAACATTTTTTCCCTTAGAATTGGATATGGAATTGCTGCAAGTCTAATGAGTTCAATAGGAATTATCCAGGATGTATAGAATGTTATAGTAGCCAGTAGGAATTTGTCTGCCAGCAGTAACGTAGCGTCTCTCTCTCTCTCTCTCTCTCTTTCAGTTCTTTGCAAAAAAAAAAAGAGGTTCATAAAACGTGGTTTCTATGATTTTTTTTTTTCATTCCTTTCACA
>JXCR01080990.1:0-76368 GCA_002079205.1 Phalaenopsis hybrid cultivar
ACGATCGATCGGTACTCCGTTTCTCCCTCTGCCAAAACTTACCCTTCCGCGCTCTTGGAGGCCAACTGGTCACCGACATTTGAGAAGTCACAATGGAAGTTGGAGCAGCCTGAGTTATTCAAGAAGGCTGACTGATACACCTTAAAAGTATGAGAGGCCTCTCATCTTCAATCAGTAGCTCTAAAGTTTGTGAAAACTAAGTGGGTCGTTGCTATGAAATGAGTGGAAGTCTTAGCCAGGTTGAGCACTCAGTGGGGCAATCTTGATGCCATTGTTGGCATTTTTTTAATGCTCGGTGGGGTGATCTTGATTCCACAATAGTCAGCTTTTATTAAATGCTCAACGAGACAATCTTGGCACTGTGGCTGACATTCTTCATTTAGTGCTCAACCTAGTGATCCTGGTGCTACGACTGACAATTTTTTTAGTGCTTAGCCGGGCAACTTAGCGCCACAACAAACAATCTGCATTGGCTAGCAGTTTTTATTTAGTGCTCATTTGAGTGATCTTGGCCCTACAGTTGATTGTCTTTTTATAGTGCTTAACCCGACAATCTTGGTGTTTTAGCTGACAATCTTCATTCAATGCTCAGCCTTGGTGCTACAGTTAACAGTCTTCTTTCAGTGCTTAGCTGGATGATCTTGGCGTCGCGACTGACAGTTTTCTTTTAGTGCTCAGTCAGGTGTTGTTGGCGTTGTGGCCATCAGTCTTCTTTTCTCCAAACTTCCAACTTACTTTCTTATGTTTCCTTCAGTTTCCCAAGTATTTTCCTATTCTCAAGGTTTTGGATCTTATGTTAGTGTGGCACTCATTTATTTTATATGCATTTTTAACAGATATTTAGATGAGGAATTGACATTGCTAACATATTGGAAAGTAAATTTAAATGAAAATTTTTTATTTAAAGAGTACAAAAAGGTAAGAGGAAAAATCAAGAATACTCTTCATGGGATTGTTCGAGCAATATGGACAACCTTTATTCTTCCGGGCCTAACGGAGCCTCCAACACTAGCATCTTCCCTTGTTTTTAACCCAAGTGTCTTGTGGCCATGAACCCTTGTAGCTTTCCTATCTTAATTAACTTCTTGATAAGTTTCCAGAGGTGTATGTATTCCTCCATGTCGTGAGCATGATCCTGATGGTATTTGCAATATGTTCTCGCATCTCGACAAAAAAACTCTATCTCTCATATGTCTGGGCTCCTTGAAGTATTCTTTATCTTGGGTGGAATCCACAGTATTCATCATTGATACCCGGAAGAGTAGCTTGCAAGTCATTTTGATCTCTAAATGAATGCTCGTAACGTTGCACTGGCCTTTCATAGTACCAAATCAGCTGAGGGTCTCGATTTCCTGCTTGTCTATTGTACTAGTGATACCACCTAGTTCTTCGTTGTGTCGGGAAGAGTGACCTTCTTTGAAATGACATTGGATGGTTGGTTGATGGCGGGTAGATTTAGTGTGTAAATTTTGCAAGTATATTTCAATATTACGAAATTACACAC
The DNA here is from genome assembly GCA_002079205.1 of Phalaenopsis hybrid cultivar. Taxonomy (NCBI): domain Eukaryota; kingdom Viridiplantae; phylum Streptophyta; class Magnoliopsida; order Asparagales; family Orchidaceae; genus Phalaenopsis; species Phalaenopsis hybrid cultivar. The sequence goes on from JXCR01080990.1 coordinate 1,505, forward strand.
AACATATATATAATAAATATGTAATATAATCCCAACAAAAATATCTTTTATGAAAATAGTTTATCTCTTAAAACTCTTTTTAAATTGCCAAATTTATGTTAAAATCAACGCAAGTATACGTATAACTTAAGTAATAATAAGCTCTAATGAAGTCCTAGATATCGATCCCATAGGGAAGTTGGAAAATCCTTTAAGTAAGTTTTTGAAATTATTTTATAATTTATAAACTACAAAAATAAAAGTAAAGTGCAAATTTTGAATATTAACTACTAAGGTAAATGTTATTTAATATGTAGTTAAAAAATAAAGTTAACTAATTAAGAACTGATTTTTAAAAGTAAAATTACGAAAATTAAACAAAATTTTTGTTTTGATGAAAATTTCAAATTTAAGAAAGCATCATTCCCCTTTACAATAAGTATATGGATTGTGAATAAATTGAAATCATTTGAAAAAGTTTATAAAAAACTGTTTTGTGTCTTATAGTAGCAATCTTATTCGTTACCCTCTTCCGAGTGTTATAAAAAATATTGACTAATCTAGAGTTTGGTCCTGAATTCCGTGGTTAGGCTGGGACGATTCCGACTACCACTCCAGAGCTCCCACTACTCACTTACCTGAAGGCTAACAATCTCACGTAAGTTTCCAATCAACTGGACCAAATTGGGGATTTTAATATGTTACCTTAAAATCTCCAATTCTGCATCCAACAAAGTATATTTCTCTATTTATTTGCACTTAATCCCATGGATGACATACTCTCCCATGAAATTAAATGCAATTCTCACTATGTTATAGAAATCATATACCTTTTTCAGAACATATGTCTCTCAATAAGTTTTAACATTTCAATTGGTCAGATCAAAAAGTAAATGAAGATCAGAGTTCAAATCATTACAAATTATTAACATTTAAAACCGTAGAAAATAAAATCAATTCTTCACAAAACCATATCTCAAAGTAGGGAGAAGGATAAAGAAGACTATTCATAATTTATGAGAAGGATACGACAAAACATGAATTTCATATTAAAAACAAGTTTACAAAACAAAAGAAATAAAAGACACAACTTATCTCACAATCCTTCCCAAGCAAATCCCTAGAAGTTCTCTCCAAGTCTTTCTCTCTTTACAATCCCACTCAATTCTCTCTTAGAAGTGTAATGAAGAAGAAATCTCTCACCTTCCCTCTCCTCTTACAACCCTAGAAGAAAATCTCCACTTCTCTCATCTTGCCTCTCACGCTAACTTCCTCTCTCTCCCTTTCTCCTCTCTTTTAATTTGGGCTACCTCCTTTAAAAAAGAATTCAAAATACCCCTCCAAAAGCTCCCTCCAAAAGTTAACTCTTTTGAATTTAAAAGATGTGTCATTTGATCCAAGAGACATATCTCTTCATTAAAGAACTTTTCAAAGTGTGTAGATACATTGAATTACTTCAATACGTGTGTAGAACAAGTATCCCTTTAAAAATTTGCACAAAATTGGTCTCAAAACGCCTTAATTTTGTAAAAAGTCATCTCTGGCATATCATGCGCGAATCTGGTGCATCATTCGCCAAATCTCTGTCAAATGGCGCATCATGCGCCGATCTAGCGCATCATGCTCCAGAATCTCAAAATTCACTGTTTTGGTTCCAAATTTAGTACTTTTTGACATTTTTTTCTCTAAATACCTAAAAATGATATACCTGCAACAAAAACATGAAAATACCCTTCTTTAAAGTGCAATATCACCAAAAATAAGCATAAAATATGTGCTTAAAACAATATATTATTTTGGTGTATCGGTGGTCTGTGCTCCTCCCTCTTCTTTGACTCGTCACTAGGGAGAGCTCTTTTCTGGGTTGAACGACCATTTGGTACTGTCTTAGAAGTCCTTTCCTTCACAGGCATGTGCTTGTTAGGCCTCTCAAAGGGTTTTTTCAAGTCTTGAGGTCCTTAATACTATGGTAATAGGATCTCTCGAATCTTATGGCTTTCTTCAAGGCAACTACGGTTGTGTTAATTTTGAGTTCCTTTACCTCTAACATTTCTCACTAAAAACGTGTGACAAAAGTGCATAGGCTCTCATGTTCTCCTTGCTTGAGTTGCCACAAGGATTGGACACTCTTAGTGGGTCTCTGGGTGATGTGAAATTATGCCAAGAACCTCTTAAAATCAAAAAAAGCTAAAGATGCTTCCGACTGGATTCCCATGGAACTACTTTAGACCTCAAGGTGGTGAAAAACAGTGACACTTAAACATGTCTAAGATCTTGAGCAAGCATACTGATCCTAAATTTCTATATACATATAAAATGTGATGTATGCGATTATATGCTTAATTTTCTTAATAGTTATTTTTAATTTGCAATAAAGTCAAAAACTTGATCCAAAGCAAAAACTAAGTAAGTTTTTCACTATGAAACAAATAAGAATACAATTATAATATTTAAATATATGATACTATACAAGTATAAGTATCATTATCAAATAATATAGGACTTTTTGATTAAGTCCCGAATATCAAACCCAGAGGGAGATTAACAATATGCACTTTAGGAAACTAAAAAAGTTTAGATTACAAAAATCTACTTCACAAAATATTCTTACTTAAACTTAAGAGGCTATAATAGGAATGAAAATTTGATTCTTTTTGTAATTTTTGATTTATGAAAATAAAGTAACAAACTAATTAACTTAACTAAGTATTTGCAAGAAGAAGGCTATATAAATAAAATATATTTTTCCTTATTATGAATCAGTAATAAGTATATAAATTCTGTTGTGGAAGTATGATAAATGTGTTGTGCCAAATAGGAGCAATAATATTCCTTACCCTTACTAGAGATGCTATAAAAAACATTGACTAATCTATAGTTTGAATAATCTTGAAGACTGGTTAGGTAAGGAAGATACTAGCTCTCACTCTAGAGTTTTCTCTTCTCCCTCCACTTAGGGGCTAACATCTCGTATCAAAAACTAAAATTGTAAATCAAATTGGGGCTTTAGCCTGTAACTCCAAAGTCCTCTAATCTACACCCTTGAAAATTTTATTTCCCTATTTATTTGCACTCAACCTCATGAACTACATTCTCATTTATGAAATCAATATGTGATTTTAACTATTTGTTAACTAAGACAATACCATCTCGGATCTTACATTTTCTCACAATAGGTATTAACATCTTAATTGGCCAAATCAAGAAGTAAATGAAGTGCAAGGTTTTAAATCATCACAACTTCTTCCAAATTTGAAGGCTAATACTTCACACAACATCCTTTAAACACTTAATCACTTATAGGTATTAACATCTTAATTGGCCAAATCAAGAAGTAAATGAAGTACAAGGATTCAAATCATCCAACTTCTTCCAACATTGAAGCCTAATACTTCACACAACATCCTTTCAACACTTATTCCATAGAGAAAACACAACCACACATGAGTTTAAAAGTAGAAATCATGCACAAAAATAAGAAATCTAGATTAAAACCAAGTGTAGTCACAAAGATAAACACTTATCTTAAATCCTCTCCACCAAATGTCTTAAAGTTCCTTTGAATTCTCTTCCTTCACTCACAATACAAACTAACACTAAAAAAAAAGAAAGTGGTCGGCGACGATGGACGACGACGGCGGTGGTTACTTGGATGGATGATGGCTATAAAACCTGATGGATGGTTGGCCCCTTGTCTTGATGATCCATGTTCTCTTTAATAAAAACCAGAAGGTGTCTTGGTGTCCCTTCAAAATGTGTCTCCATTTAATGAATCGTCTAGAAGTTGCCTCCTCAAAAGCCAATTGAATGAATTTTCGTGTCCATGGGATATTTCCCATGTTTTTACCAAGGGTTGTTTCAAACACCTCTTAAAAAATTTATCTAAATTCAATGAATCATCAAATAACTACTTTTGACACTTAAGCACAGGTTTCCTGATGTTTAGGCGCGAGCCTCTGACGCTTAGGTTATTTAGTTCATTTTTGCACATTTCTTCATTTTTGCTCCAAATTTAACCCTTTTTCACTCCTTTTAGCATTTTTCATCCATTTGATTGTACCTGAGGGAAAAACACATAAATATCTTTCATTAAAGAGTAATATCTCAAAAACAGGTATAAAAATGTGTATAAAATCACTAAATATTTTAGGTGTATCAAAATCCCCCAAACTTAAGATGTTGCTTGTCCTCAAGTGACCCTTCAATCTTTAAAAACCAATATAAGTAGATGATGTATATGAGTTTCTTTAGGCATTACCAACATTTTGATGTAGGAGTATAGTAGTCCAATTTAGAAAAAATATTAGTAAATGAGACCAACATAGAGCTTAGAAATTTTTAAAGTTAAGAAATATAAAAAGATGAGTTTCTATCTAATTCATAAATATTCTAGATTCTCCAAAAATACAGTTTAGGTATTTTATCTTCTCCACTTAAAAATTTTTATTAAACATAATTTTACTTATTATATTATTTCATTAAAATTAAGGGTTTCTTAATCCTCAAGCTTCTTCTCCCTTTTTTAATTTTTCTTTTATTTTATTTTTCTTTTCTTTTTTCTTTTTCTTTTTCTTTTTTTTTTCAGGCAAGAAATATTATATCTGGATAGGTCTTTAATGATTTTGAATCGCACTCTTCCTTTCTTAAAACAAAGAGTTGATATTTTTCTTTCACATAAAAACATAATAACAGGTTGATTCTTTCACATACTTCCAAAACCTTTTCTAAATTATTTAAACTTACTTCAAACAAAGTTCCAAATACAGAAAAATCATCCATAAACACTTCCATTCCATGCTCAATCAAATTACTAAATATTAACATCATACATCTTTGAAATGTTGCAGGTGCATTGCATAGTCCAAAAGACATTCTACAAAATGCAAATGTTCCATAAGGGCTTGTAAATGTTATCTTCTCTTGATCCTCTATAATAATTGGAATTTGGTGATAACTGGTATATTCATCTAATAAGTAATAATATTTGTTTCCAACTAATCTATCCAACATTTGGTCTAGAAAGGGTAAAGGAAAGTGATCTTTCTTGGTGGCCATGTTTAATTTTCTATAGTCAATACAAGTTCGTGAACTAGTAACTTGTCTTATTGAAATAAATTCATTTTTCTCATTTTCTTCAACGGTCACTCCTCCTTTATTCGGAACACAGTGAATTGGGCTTGCTCAAGCACTGTTTGAAATAGGATATATAATTCCAGCATCAAACCATTCTAAATTTTCATTTTTAACAACTTCTTCATTATGGGGTTTAATCTACTCTGAGGATCAACTTTAGGTTCATATTGTTCATCTAATAAAATTATGTGCATACAAATTGAATGACGAATTCCTTTAATATCTGCTAAAGTACATCCAAAAGCCTTTTTATATCTTTTCAACATCTCTATTACTTGTTGTTCTTGAATTTCAATTAATTCATAAGATACAATAACAGACAATGTAGATGACTCTCCTAAAAACTCATATTTTAAATGGGCAGGTAATATTTTCAGTTCAAGTTCAGGTGCTTTAATACTTGAAGGAATAAAATTTTTATTATCATTTTCCAAAAAATCTAAAGTTTCAAATTTAACTTGAATATAATCTAAATTTTCTTCTTTTATTTCAACCTCATTTTAAAAAAATTCTCATTGCCTTAATTTGTCTTTAAACTCTTTCTTAAATTGCTCCTTACTCAGATAATCAATAACTTCCATCCTAAAACATTCATCGTCTTTTTCTATGGCAGGATATTTCATAGCTTTTGCAATATTAAATGTTACTTCTTGATCGTTCACTCTCATTATTAATTCTCCTTTTTGCACATCTATTACAACTCTCCCTATTACAAGAAATGGTCTTCCCAAAATAATAGGAATTTCTTTATCTTCCTCCATATCCAACACTATAAAGTCTATAGAGAAAATATATTTATCCATTTTAACTAATACATCTTCTATAACTCCTTTTGGATAAGTTATTGATCAATCAGCTAACTGAAAAGTTACAGTAGTAGGGTAAATCTCTTCCAAATCTAAGCGTTTGAAAATTGATAGAGGCATAAGATTGATACTTGCTCCTAAATCTAAAAAAACTTTTCACCAATAACACAAGGTATAGTAAAACTACCAGGATCTTAATTTTTCAGGAAGCTTTTTTGGAATAATAACACTACACTTTTCACTGACTGCAACAGTCTCATGACCTGCAAACTTCATTTCCTTGTTTAGTATATCTTTCATAAATTTCACATAACTTGGCATTTGTTGCAAAGCCTCAATGAAAGAAATGTTTATCGTTAACTTCTTAAGGATTTCAAAAAAAAATTTAAATCGTTTATCTTTATTCTTCTACTTCAATTGTTGAGGAAATGGAGATAATGGTTTTTTTAAGGGAACTTGTGTTTGTTCATTTTCATTGTGGCCATTTTCCATTTCTTCCTTCTCTTCATCAACTTCAGTTTCTCTTTTGATTTTTGTTTCAACTTATTTTCCACTTTGTAATTGAATAGCTTTAATTGGATTCTTATTTTGATCTTTTGGATTAACTTCCACAGTACTCAGAAGAATTCCTGAAGGTTTGTTACTAAGTACAGTAACAATATGTCTTAATTGATTTTTAATATTTCTAATAACAGCCCCTTAATTTTGTCTTTGATTTCCCATATTCAACATTACTTCTTCCATTGTCAACTTATTTTCCTTAACTTGTAGGTTAGGGTTAGAGTTAAACCCAGAAGGATAATAAGGTCGATAATTAGGATTTTATTGGTTGTTCGAATTTTTGGAAGGATTCACCAAATTGTTATAATTATTTTAACTAAAATTAGGGTGATTTTTTCATTCATGGTTAAAATAATTAGAATAAGGATTGTTATTTTGATTATGTATAGCATTTAAAGTTTCTACACCCAATAATGTATATTTCCCTATTTATTTGCATTTAATTCCATGAATGAAATTCTCCTTCATGGAATCAAATGTGATCCTTACTATGTTGTATAACTCATACTTCATTTCTCAGATCATATGTTTCAGCATAAATTTTACTAATTCAATTGGTCATATCGAAAAGTAAATTAAGTTTGGAGTTGAAAAATCATAACAATTTATTTTATATTTTAACATTGGCACATCCATATTATCTCTTTATTTCACCATATCTCAGAGTAGGGTGAAAGATAAAGTAAACTACTCAGACTTCTTGAGAAAGATACAAAAAGATACAAATTTCATATATAAAAGAAAGTTCATACAACATTATTAAACAAACAACACTTATCTGAAACTCTTTCTCAAAGCAAATCCCTTGTAGCCTCTCCTAGGATATGTAGGAAGAAGAAATCACTCACTTTTCTCCGTCTCTAACAAATCTTAGAGAAAAATTCACACTTAATCTCACCACCAAAAATCTAAACTATAAGAATAATTGACTATAAATGGTTGTGGAATGAAATGAAAGAGTGTGTGGTGCGTATGAGGTTGAATTTTGGGTAATGAGAAGTCAGGAAGAGCCACTTTTCTAATCAATTTTGGCCCCAAATAAAGCTTATAGTCAGTTCTCCAATAGGTGCATCCAAAAACTCTTTAAAAAGAGTCTAAATCCATCGAATCTTCTAGAAATAGGGTCTGCACCGACACTGACGCTGTCAGTGCCCGTGTTCTTCTATTTAATTCGCTGCTCTCCGTCAAATGACACCATCAGCGCCCAGTCTGGCACCGTCAGTGCTGAACAAGTATTCATATTCTCCATCTCCAAATTTCATCCTCTTTTGCTTCCTTCTTGCTCCAAGTCCTAAAAATCAACAACCTGCAAGAAAACATGAAAAATACATTCCATTAAAGTGTAATATCACCAAAAATGAGTATAAAATATGGGTCTAAAAATGTATATATTTTTTATATATCAACAAGATTTCCCAAATATTAGCCTGTATGGGGACATTCGTATAGGAGTTCTGTATGCAATCCTATAAGCCCAAAAAGCATAATCAAGTTTGATTGACCAATCCATTTTGGTTGGATTCACAGATTTTTCCATTATTCTTTTAATTTCATGGTTGGATAATTCAGCCAAACCACTTGTCTGAGGATGATAAACAGTAGCAATTCTATGGTTTATATGATATTTCCTTAATAACTTCTCCATTATTGCATTTTTGAAATGACTTCCCCCGTCAGTTATGATTATTCTCAGCATCCCAAATCTACAAAATATATTCATTCTTAAAAACTTTTCAACACTTTGAGCATCACATCGAGGTTAAGAAATAACTTCTATTCATTTAGATACATAGTCTACTACAAAAAATATATATAAATTTTCAAAAGATGGTATAAATGGTCCCATGAAATCTAATCCAAAACATCAATTATCTCAACTTCTAACATATAATTGAGGAGCATCTCATTCCTTCTAGAAATATTGCTTACTCTTTCACATCGATCATAAGTTTTGATATAAGCATTAACATCTCTAAAGATTGTAGGCCAATAAAATACAGATTCTAATATTTGTTATGTTGTTTTATCAACACCAAAATGTCCCCCAAAATCAGAATTATGACATTTTTGGAAAATTTTATAAATTTCTTCTAAAGGCACCATATTTAAATAATTAGATCATTTCCTTGTTTATATAGAATTGGGTCATCCCAAAAAAAAGTCTTAGCTTCATATAAGAATTTCCTCTTCTATTGGTATGTCATTCCATAGGGTATAATATCACTAATAATGAAATTCACAATGTTGGCATACTATGGAACAAGCCACTCATTAACATTGAACAATTCTTCATCTGGAAAATGTTCATTAATCTCTTTTTCAAAATTAAGTGGTTTCTCTAATTTAAGTCTGGACAAATGATCAGCAATTTGATTCTCAGCTCTCTTCCTATCTACTATTTCAAAGTCAAATTCTTGCAAAAGAAGAACTCATCTTATCAATCATTGTTTTGCATCCTTCTTTTTCATTAATTACTTAAAAATAGAATATTTGTTCGCAAAATGCATTTAGTTCCAATGAAGTATAATCTAAATTTATTGAAACCATATACTACTATTAATAACACTTTTTAATTTATGGTATAATTAATTTGAGCTTCATTAAGAGTTCTACTAGCATACTAGATAACTTTGAAAATCTTATCATGCATTTGTCCTAAAACTATTTTTGCTGCTACCATAAATTGGCATTTTTCCCAATTAAGGACTAAATTTGTTTCTTCACAGCATTCAAGAACTTTTGATAAATGTTCTAAACATGATTCAAATTACATTCCAAACACTAAAAAACCATCCATAAAAACTTTAATCCCTTTTTCAATTAAACCACAAAAAATATCCATCATACATCTTTGAAATATAGTAGGTGCTTTACATAGACCAAAGGGTATTCTTCTAAAAGCAAATTTACCATAAGGACTGGTATCCTCAGGAGCTATTTGTATTTGGTGATAACTAGTATATCCATCCAGAAAATAAAAGTATTTATGCCCAGCTAGTCTATCCAACATTTGATCTAGAGTGGACCTAGTGGCGAGATTTAATTTTCTATAATCAATGCATATTCACCATCCTATGACTTATCTTGTTGGTATCATCTCATTTTGTTCATTTAAAGTCACAGTCACTCCTTCTTTCTTACGAACGGAGTGAATTGGACTAACCCATGCTCTATCTGAAATAGGGTAGATAATTCCAACATCTAACCACTTTAGAATTTCTTTCTTAACAACTTATTTCATAATATAATTCAATCTCCTTTGAGGATCAACCCTTGGTTTGCAGTTCTCTTCCATATGAGATCTATGCATATAAATTGAAGGACTGCATTCTTTTACATCAGTAAAATTCCATCTAAAGGCTTTCTTATAACTCTTTGAAATTTTCATCGAACTCTCTTCTTCTTCTTGAGTTGATTTTGAGGAAATTAAACAGGTAATGTGGAGGAATCATCTAAAAAGTCATACTTCAAATGTCCAGGAAGCAACTTTAACTTAAGCTCAAGAGATTTTCTAATTGATGGACAAAAAGATGTATCTTCTTCTGTTGTGTCCAAAACTTCAAAAATTTCTTGAACATAATTTGAATCTTCCTTATATAAATCTTCATATTGATCTAATTTCTCTTCTTACTCATGTTCCAACTCTTTAAATTCATATTTTTTCTTCATTAGTTGCTTTGAAGTGGCATTCACTTAAATATCTTATCACATCCATTCTATAGCATTCATCATCTTTACCTTTTGCAGGATATTTTACAGATTTAGAAATATTAAATGTAACTATTTGATCATTGACACGCATAGTTAATTCACCTTTCTTCACATCTATTATCGCTCTTCTAGTGGTTAGGAAAGGTCTCCCCAAAATGATAAGTATCTCCTCATATTCATCCATATATAGCACAATGAAATCTATAGGAAAGATAAAGTGATCCACTTTCACTAAGACATCTTCTATAACTCCTTTAAGATATGTTATTCAATGACCTGCTAGCTATAGAGTTACGGTAGTAGGGGATATTTCTCCTAATCTCAAACTTTTAAATATTGATAATGGCATAAGGTTGATGCTTGCTCATAAATCACATAAAGCTTTCCCATAAAATTGGTCTCCTATTGCACATGAAATTGTAAAGCTACCAGGATCTTTAAGCTTTTCAAGAAGCTCTTTCTGAATTGTAGCACTACACTCCTCACTAAGTGCAACAGTCATTATCTTCAAAGTTCCTTTTCCTATTAAGAATATCCTTCATAAACTTTACATTGCTTAGCATTTGTTCTAGAGCTTCAGCAAATGGAATATTAATTGTAAGCTTCTTAAATATTTTCAGAACTTTCAAAAATTTCTTATCTAACTTTTGTTTTCAAAGCCTCTAGAGAAATAGAGGTGGTGGTTTTGCTAAATCAACTTTAAGTGAAGAAATAGGTCTCTCTAAACCTTTTGGAGCGTCCTCTTTTGGTTCTTCAATCTCTTCTCTCTATATTTCAGTCTCTTTTTTAACTCTGCCTTCCAATTTTCTTTCGCTTCTGAGTGAAACGGCCTTTACTTGCTCTTTATTATGTCCTTTCAAATTTACTTCTCTAATAGAAGTGTTCCTTGGGATCAGTTACTTAATGAATTTTCTATTTGTCCCAATTGATTCTCAATATTTCTAATTGTAGCTCCTTGACTTTGTAACTGATTTCCCATTTTTATCGCCACTTTTTCTATAGACAACTTCTTCTCATTAAATTGTGGATTACTGCTAAAACCTAGAGGATACATAGGTCTATAATTATTATTCCCTTGGTTGTTCCAATTTCCCAATGAGTTTACTTAATTGTTCCCCCATTGTTGATTGCTACCACCCAAAGTATTATTCCAGTTAAAATTGGGATGGTTCTTCCAACCTGGGTTATAATAATTTGAATATGGGTTATTCTTCTTGTTGCTTATGGCAATCAAAGTCTCTAAAAATTCTTGAGAATCTACCATTTTGCCTAATGAATTCTCTTCAAGTATGGAAATTGGTTGAGAAAAATTCATTCAAAATTTGTCTAACTTTCTTGAAATTGCAGCAACTTGATTTGCTAACATAGAAAAAGCATCAGTTTCATTAATATTGGCTACTTTCTTAAGATTTACCCTTTTAAAAGGCCATTGATATTTATTTGTAGCCATTTCTTCAATTTAGGCATAAGTGTCATGAAATGGTTTTGACATCAATGAACCACCAGCAGCGGCATCGATAATAGATCTAAGAGACCCAACTAATCCATTATAAAAAGTTTGAATTATTAACCAATCTGGCATAGCATGGTGTGGAAACTTTCTTAAGATTACTCCATTGTAAAATTTTTGAATTATAAACCAATCTGGTATAGCATGGTGTGGACATTCTTAAGAGTTTTTTAAATCATTATTATGATTCATAAATAGATTCCCCTTCATACTGGCAAAAAGATGTAATATCATTTGTAAGCTTCACAGTTTTTTATGGTGAAAAATATTTAGTAAGGAATTTCTATTCTAAATCACTCCAAGTTCTGATAGATCCCGGTGATAATGAATGTAATCATATCTTAGCTTTATCCCTCAGTGAGAAAGGAAATAATCTAAGTCTAATAACATCATCTGATACACCATCATATTTAAATGTAGCACACAATTCTAGAAAATTAGCAAGATGTAAATTTGGATCTTCAGTTGGTGCTCCCTCAAACTGATTATTTGATACAATTTGGATAATAACAGGTTAAAGTTCAAATGAATTAGCCACTATGATACACCAAAATACTATATTATTTTAAACACATATTTTATGCTTGTTTTTATTGATATTATACTTTAAAGAAGAGAATTTTCATGTTTTTATTGCAGGTATATGATCTTTAGGTATTTAGAGCAAAAATGACAAAAAGGACGAAATTTGGAGCCAAAACAGCGGATTTTGTAATTTTGGCGAATGATGCGCCAGATAGGCACATGATGCGTGATCCCGATTTTTATATGTAAGGATTTATGATGTTGACACCACTACAATGCCAAAAACTTGATGCTTATATGAGAAGTAAGTTGTGTAGAAGATATATAATTATAGGCAATTAATAATGAGATTCTACGTAAGTTAATATATCTTTATCAAGTTATAATGGACTTTCTATTTAAGCCCCAAATATCTATCCCACGGGGAAGGTGTAAGTTAGCAATGATAAAATTTTAACATAAAATTTACAGAAAATCAAACAAAATCACTGTCACTAATTTTGAATGTTGAGATATTAATCAAACTAAGTTACTTAACTATTAGCAAAATGAAAATGCAAATTTTGAATAATAACTACTAATGTACTAACTGTGTTTATGTAATGAAGATTTCTTATGTGAAAAAGCATCATTCCCACTACAATGAAATTATGGTGAAATGAGATAAGATAAATGTTTATAATATGTATTGTGCCAAATAGGAGCAATTTTAATTTTCTACCCTAATACAATGCATAGAATATCATTGTTTAATCTTAGGTTTAGTCCTTAAAGTCGTGGCTAGGCTAGAAGGATACCGGCTCCCACTCCAGAGCTCCCACTTCCCTTCACCTGAAGGCTAACTCTCGCTTTCTTAAAACACTAATATCGAATTGGGGATTTTTAGTCTGTCACCCTAGAAATATCCAATTCTACACCCAACAAAGTATATTAACCGAATTGGTGATTTTAGTCTGTCACCCTAAAGATTCTCCAATTCTACACTTAACAAAGAATATTTACCTATCTACTTCCCTTCACCTGAAGGCTAACTCTCGCTTTAGTTTTTAAACACTAAGACCAAATTGGGGGACCCTAAGGATTCTCCAATTCTACACCCAACAAAGAATATTTCCTTATTTATTTACACTTAATTCCATGAGGATTCTCCAATTCTACACCCAACAAAGAATATTTCCCGATTTATTTGCACTTAATTTCTTAAACGAATTTGTCCTCATGAAATCAAATGTGACCCTCACTCTGTTGTTGAACTCATACTCCATTTCCCGGATCATATGTTTCACAACATATTTTAACAAATCAATTGGCCAGATTGAGAACTAAATTAAGTTTGGAGTTGAAAAATCATCACAATTTATTTTAAATTTTATTTATGGCACATTCATTTTATCTCTTCATTTCACCATATCTCAGAGTAGGGGGAAAGATGAGGGAACTACTCAAACTTTATGAGAAAAATATGACAAAACATAAATTTCATATATAAAAGAAAGTTCAGACAACACTAAATAAACAAACAAACTTATCTGGAACTCCTTCTAAAAGTAAATCCTTTGTAGTCTTTCCTTAGAAATGCAGAAAGAAGAACTTTCTCACTTTTCTCCTTCTCCCACACTCTTACAGAAAGTTCCACACTAAATCTCACCACAAAAACTCAAAACTATGAAATCAAAATTACTAATTGACTCCAATATGGTGGTGGAATGAAGATGGATTATGAAAATGTGGCGTGGTGGAACATTATGGAGTGAAAAATTAACGTAGAGGAGCCCGCTTTCTAATGAAATTTGGCCCCAAATAAAGCCTAAGGTCGGTTCTCCAAGAGGTGCCTCCAAAAACTCTTAAAAAATCAACCAAATACATCGAACCTTCTAGAAACGGGATCTGAACCGCATTTGGCACCGTCGGCGCTAGTCTGACACTGTTGGTGCTGAGTAAAATTTCTCTAGCTTTCAGTTGTTCTGCGTCGTCAGCACTGACCTTGGTGCTGCTGGCGTTGAGTATTTCCTCAAAAATTTCATTTTGACTTCAAATCTTATCCTTTTTGCTTTAAGCCCTAAAAATCAACAACATGCAAGAAAACATCAAAATACCTTCCATTAAAGTGTGATATCACCAAAAATAAGTATAAAATATGGGTCTAAAAATGCATATATTTTTGGTTTATCAATGCGCTGTTTGACAGAGAGCTGGCGCATGAAGCACGAGTTTGATTCATGATGCGCCCGAGACGACTTTTTGCAAATTAAGGCGGTTTGAGATAAATTTTGCATGAATTTTCAAGGCACACTTGTTCTACACACCTCTTGGAGTGATTCAATGCATCTAGATACTTTAGAAGGTTCTTTTATGAAGAGATATGTCTCTCGAATGAAATGACACATCTTTTGAATTCAAAAGAGTTGACTTTTGGAGAAAAGTTTGGAGGGAATTTTGAAGTCCATTTGAAAGGAGGTAGCCCCTGATAAAAAAAGACTTCAAAGAGTGGGGAGAGAGTTTAAAGAGGACGAAAAGGTAAGAAGGTGGTGGCGTGAAAGGCAAGGAGAGGAGATTTTCTTTTAGGGTTGTAAGAGGAGAGGGAAGGTCAGAGTCTTCTTCTTCATTACACATCTAAGAGTGAATTGAGTGTGTTTGAAGAGAAAGACTTGCAGAGAACTTATAGGGATTTTCTTGGGAAGGATCGTGAGATAATTTGTTTATTTTATTTCTTTTGTTTTGTAAACTTGTTTTTATTAACGAAATCTATGTTTTCTCGTATCCTTCTCATAAATTCTGAGTAGTCTTCTTTATCCTTCTCCCTACTTTGAGATATGGTTATGTGAAGAATTGATTTTGTTTTTTATGGTTTTGAATGTTAATAATTTGTGATGATTTGAACTCCGATCTTTATTTAATTTTTGATATGGCTAATTGAAATGTTAAAACATGTTGAGAAACATATTTTCTAAAAAGAGCTATGATTTCTACAACAGGGGGAGAGTCACATTTAATTTCATGAAAGAGTATGTCATCCATGGAATTAGTGCAAATAAATAGGGAAATATGCTTCGTTGGATGTAGAATTGGAGATTTTAAGGTGACATTAAAATATGTAATTTGGTCCAATTGATTGGAAACTGATGCGAGATCGTTAGCCCTTAGGGGAGGGAGTAATGGAGCTCTTGAGTGGCAGCCGTTATCCTCCTAGCCTAACCACAGAATTAGGGACCAAACTTTGGATTAGACAATGTTGTTTATAGCACTCGGAAGAGGATAAAGAATACGATTGCTCCTATTTGGTACAAAATAATTTATATATATATATTTTTAATTGATTTTAATTTCTTCACAATACATATACTCATTGTAAAGGGGAAGGATGCTTTCTTAAATTTGAATCTTCCATCAACAAAAACTTTGTTTAGTTTTCATAATTTTACTTTTAAAAGTTTAGTTTTAAGTTAGTTAACTTCGTTCTTTCAACTACATTTTATATAGCATTCACTTTAGTAGTTAATCTTTAAACTTCACACTTTACTTTTATTTTTGCATTTTAAGTTATAAAATAATTTTAATAATTTACTTATAGGTTCTTCCAACTTCTCTATGGGATCAATATCTAGGACTCCATTAGAGCCCTTTATTACTTGAGCAATACGTATACTTGCATTGATTTTAAGAGAGATTGGGCAATTTAGAAAGAGTTTTAAAGATAAATTATTTTCATAAAAGGTATTTTTATTAGGATTATATTGCATATTTATTGTTATATCTACTGTGTATATTTTGTAATATTAAAAAATATTTGCAAATTTTACACAGTAAACTACCCGCATTAAGTTTTTGGCGTTGTTATCGGGGAAGAAACAGAAAATAGTATTAGTAAGTTATTTTATTTTATTTTAAAAAAATATTTTAAAAAATAAATAAAGAGTGTTTGAAGTTTAATTTTGAACATTTTCTTATTTAAGTATGTTTGCTTATTTTTAATTACTTGCTTTATTTGCTTATGCGTAGTGTAAGATCTGAAAATTTAGTACCTTATGATTCTGAGTTAGAGAGAACTATTAGAAAAATTAAAAAATAACAAAAAGAAAATGATCAATTTTGCAAAATTTCTTGCAATTTAAGTAATGCTGGAAATGAAAATGAACATCATTAGAGACCTTTAAGAGATTATGCCAATCTTACAGTAACTGAAATTCATTTGAGCTTAAATCTGTTATTATTCAAATTGTACAAAAAAATCAATTTGGAGGAACACCAACTGAAGATCCAAATTTAAATCTTGATAGTTTTCTAGAATTGTGTGCTACATTTAAATATGGAGTGTCGAATGATGTTGTCAGGCTTAGACTTTTTTCCTTCTTCACTAAGGGATAAAGCTAAGATGTGGTTAAACTCATTAGCACCTTGATCTATCATAACATGGGGAGATTTATCACAAAATTTCTTATCTAACTATTTCTCACCTTCAAAAACTGCTAAGCTTAGAAATGATATCACATATTTTTGTCAGTTTAACGGGGAATTAATTTATGAAGCCTGTAAAGATTTAAAGATCTCCTTAAAAAGTGTCCACACCTTGTGTTGCGAGATTGTTTAATAATTCAAACTTTTTATAATGGGTTGGTTGGATCTCTTAGATCGATAATTGGTGCTGCTGTTGGCGGATTATTATAGTCAAAGCCAATCGATTAAGCATATTCATTAATTGAAGAGATGACTACTAATAATTTTCAATTGCCCTCTGAAAGGGTAAATCTAAAATGAGTAGCTAGTTTCATGATTCTGATGCAATATCTATGTTAGCTACCTAAATAGCTGCTATATCGAAGAAGATAAATCAATAGGAAATGAATTATTCACATATAACACCCGTGTTTGAGGAAAACTCACTAGGATAAATGATAGAATCTTAACCTTCTTATGAGACTTTAAATGCAATAAACAATAGTTCTAATAATCCTTATGCCAATTATTATAATCCTGGTTGGAAGAATCATCCAAACTTTAGTCAAACTAATAATAATTATAATGTTGTAAATTTGCAATGAGGAAACAATACTGCTAACCCATTTGGAAACTCCAACAATCAAGGGAATCAAGCTTATAAACCTTATTACCCCCTAGGTTTTAATAATTGGCAGAGTATGGAGAAAAAGTTATTAATGGAAGAATTGATATTACACATGGGCAGTCAATTACAAAGTCAAGGAGCTGCAATCAGAAACATGAAAAATCAATTGGGATGTATTGCTACCGCACTTAGCAATAAACCTCCAGGAACATTGCCTAGTAATGTTGAAGTAAGTCCTAAAGATCAGAACAAAGAGCAAGTTGAAGCTATTCAACTAAAAAGTGGAAAAGAATTAGAAAATAGAGTTAAAAAAGAAGTTGAAATTCAAAAAGATGAGGTGAAAAATGAAAAATCGGGTGAAAATTTTCATTTTGAGGCAAAAAGTCCTATTAAACCTATGAAAATATCTGTAGAAAGACTACCACCTCCATTTCCTCAAATATTGAAGCAGAAAAATAAAGACAACCAATTTTCAAAATTTTTTGAAAATTTGAGGAAATTAACGATAAACATACCATTTGTTGAAGCTTTAGAACAAATGCCAAGATATGTGAAATCAGGAAGGATATACTTAATAAGAAAAGGAAGTTTATAGATAATGAGATTGTTGCACTCAGTGAAGAGTGTAGCACTATAATTCAGAAAAAGCTTCCTGAAAAACTTTAAAATCTTGGAAATTTTACAATTCCTTGTGCTATTGGCGAATGATTTTAAGGAAAAGCTTTATGTGATTTAGAAGTCAGTATTAATCTTATGATGTTATCAATTTTCAGAAGGTTGAGCTTAGGAGATATTTCACCTACTATTGTAACTCTTCATTTAGCTGATCGTTCGATTAACTATCCTAAAGGAGTTATAGAATATGTTTTAGTAAAGGTTGATAAATTTATCTTTTTTATGGACTTTATTGTATTTGATATGGAGAAAGATAAATAAATTCCTATCATTTTAGGAAGACCATTACTAGCCACTGGAAGAGCATTGATAAATGTGCAGAAAGGAGAACTAACTATGAGAGTTAGTGATCAAGAGGTTATGTTTAATATTACAAAATTAATGAGATAACCTGCAAAAGAACAAGAGATTGAATGCTTCAAAATAGATATTAACGAATATTTGAGCCATGAATATTTTAAGAAGACTTTTGAAAGAGAATTTGAAAAGGAATACATGGAATATCAAGATGAGGTAAAAATTTAAGATGAATCTATGGAAGTGAGTAAAGAAGATTTGGATTATGTCCAAGAAAAATTTGAATTGTTAGATCATACTGAAAGTAATAAGAATTTGATTTCATCTATTGAGAAACCTCCTGAACTAGACTAAAAGCAATTCCTACACATTTGGAATATGCATTCTTAGGAGATTTATCTACATTATCTGTTATAGTATCTTCAAAATTAACTGATAGGCAAGAACAACAGTTGTTAGAAACTTTGAAAACATAAAAGAAATCCTTTGGATGGACATTAGCTGATATTAAAGGAATCAGTTCTTCAATTTGTATGCATAGAATTTTATTAGAAGATAAGCATAAACCAGAAGCTGATTCTCAAAGGAAATTAAATCATATGACGAAAGAAGTTGTGAAGAAAGAAATTTTAATATGGTTAGATGCTGGAATAATATATCTTATTTCGAACAGTGTTTGGGTAAGTCCAATTCACTGAGTTCCAAAGAAAGGAGGTGTGACTGTAGTGACAAATGAGCTTAATGAATTAATATCAACAAGATAAGTCACTGGTTGGAGAATCTGCATAGATTATAGAGAATTAAATTCTGCCACCAGGAAGGATCATTTTCCTTTACCTTTTTTGGACCAGATGTTGGATAGGCTGACTAGGCATAAATATTTTTATTTTCTAGATGGATATATCAGTTATCATCAAATACCTATTACTCCGGAGGATTAAGAGAAAATAACATTTACTAGTCCTTATGCAATGCTTGCTTTTAGGCGAATGCCCTTTGGATTATGTAATGCACGTGCAACATTTCAAAGATGTATGATGTCATTTTTTAGTGTTTTGATTGAAAAAGGGATTGAAGTATTTATGGACATTTTTTTGTATTTGGTACTTCATTTGAAATATGTTTAAATCAATTCGAGAAAGTTATGGAATGTTGTGAAAAGACTAATCTCGTATTGAACTGGGAGAATTATCAATTCATGGCTATAGGAGGAATTGTGCTTTGACATAAAATTTCATAAAATGACATGGAAGTAGATCCTACAAAAATACAGGTTATATCAAACTTACCTCCTTATATTACAGTAAGAAGAGTTAGGAGCTTTTTAGGACATGCTGGATTTTACAAGAGATCTATTAAAGACTTTTACAAAATTACTAAACCCTTATGCCAACTTTTAAAAAAAGATACAAAATTTGACTTTAATTAAGATTTCCTTAAAGCCTTTGAATATTTAAAGGAAAAATTGAAAAATGCTCCTATAATTGTTTCACCTGATTGGGAGAAACCTTTTGAAATAATGTGTGATGCTAGTGATTAGGCTATTGGAGCTATTTTAGGACAGAGATATGATAAGATTTTTAAAGTCATATACTATGCTATTAAGACTCTTAATGATGCTCAGATTAATTACACCACCACTGAAAGAGAGTTATTTGCTATTATGTATGCTTTTGATAAGTTTAGATCATATCTGATCGGAGTTAAATGTGTTGTGCATACTGACCATTCAACTATTAAATATTTGATGCAAAAGAAGGATGCTAAATCAAGATTAATTAGATGGGTACTTCTTATGCAAGAGTTTGATATTGTAATATTCAAAAGAATAGGGGCTGATAATTAAATTTCTAATCATCTATTTAGGCTAGAATAGGAATAAATACTTGATTTGGAAAAAAAGAAATTAATGAAACTTTTCCTGATGAAAAACTTTATTCTGTAAAAGGATGGGAAATACCTTGGTATGCTTATATTGTAAATTATATTGTTAGTGGTATTTTACCATATGGACTGATGAAACAGCAGGAATAGAAATTCATTCATGATGCAAAATCTTATTTTTTGTAATGATCCATATTTGTATAAACAATGTAAAGATTTAGTAACAAGATGATATGTGCCTTATAAAGAAATTCAGGATATTATTTAGAAATGTCATGATTTTGAATTTGGAGGTCATTTTGGAAATGATAAAAATGTTTATAAATTTTGCAATTTGGATTTTATTAGCCTACTCTATTTAGAGATGTTAATATATACATAAAAACATGTGATCGATGTTAGAGAGCAGGTAATATTAAAAAAAAATGAAATGCCTCTAAATTTTAATTTGGAAATTGAAATTTTTGATGCATGGTGATTAGATTTTATGGGATCATTTATAACTTCATTTGGATATATATATATATATATATATATATATATATATATATATATATATATATATATATATATATTCACGTTTTTGGACTATGTTTCAAAATGGATTGAAGTAATCACTTTACCTAGATGTGATGCTCGGAGTGCTTCAAACTTTTTAATTACAAATATTTTTACAAGATATGGAATGCCAAGAGTAATCATTACCGATGGAGTGTCTCATTTTAGGAATGCAACAATTGCAAAATTGGTCAAAAAATATAATATAATGCATAAAATTGCAACTTCTTATCATCTTTAGACTAGTGGTTTAACAGAAGTATCCAATCATTGAAATTAAGAGAATTTAGAAAAGAGTGTTAATCCTAATAAAATGGATTGGTCTGTTAGATGAGAAATATATGTTCTGAAAAGGGCTATGATTTTTACAATAGGGGGAGAATAACATTTAATTTCATGGGAGAGTATGTCATCCATGGAATTGAGTGCAAATAAATAGGGAAATATACTTTGTTAGATGCAAAATTTGAGATTTTAAGGTGATAGATTAAAATCCCCAATTTAGTCCAGTTGATTGGAAACTGATGTGAGATTATTAACTCTCAAGGGAGGGAGAAGTGGGAGCTTTGGAGTGGCAGTCAGTATCCTCACAAATATTATTGGTAATAAATATTATTGCTACGCAAGTATACGTATCGTTATCAAGTAATATTGGACTTTTTTATTAAGCCCCGAATATCGAACACACGGGGAGATTAACAATATGCACTTTAGGAAACTAAAAAGTTTAGATTACAAAATTCTACTTCACAAAATATTCTTACTTAAACCTAAGAGGCTATAATAGGAATAAAAATTTTATTTTTTTTGTAATTTTTGATTTATGAAAATAATGTAAGCAACTAATAAACTTAACTAAATATTTGCAAGATGAAGGCTAAATAAATAAAATATCTTTTTCCTTATCATGAATCAGTAATAAGTATAAAAATTCTGTTGTGGAAGTATGTTAAATGTGTTGTGTCAAATAGGAGCAATAATATTTATTACCTTTTCTAGAGATGCTATAAAAAACATTGGTTAATCTATAGTTTGAATAGTCTTGAAGACCGATTAGGTATGGAAAATACTAGCTCTCACTCTATAGTTACTTCTTCTCCCTCCAACTGGGGGCTAATATCTTGTATCAAAACTTAAAACTATAACTCAAATTGGGGGCCTTAGCATGTCACTCTAAAGTCCTCTAATTCTACACCCTTGAAAAGTTTATTTTCTATTTATTTGCACTCAACCCCATGAACTACATTCTCATTCATGAAATCAATATGTGATTCTAACCATTTGTTGACTGAGAAAATACCATCTCATATCTTACATGTTCTCACAACAAGTATTAACATCTTAATTGGGCAAATCAAGAAGTAAATGAAGTGCAAGGTTTTTAAATAATCATAACTTCTTCCAACATTGAAGTTTAATACTTCACACAACATCCTTTAAACACTTAATCACTTATCATTTTAAGGAAAAAAGATAAAGAAAACTATTTAGATTCCATGGAGAAAATATAACCACACATGAGTTTAGAAGTAAAAATCATGCACACAAACAAGAATCTAGATTAAAATCAAGTGAAGTCTCAAAGTTAAACACTTATCTCAAATACTCTCCACCATATATCTTGAAGTTCCTCTGGATTCTCTTTCTTCACTCACAATACAAACAAACACTCAAAATAAAAAGAAAGTGGTCGGCGACGGCTGCAGTTACTTGGTTTGATGATGGCTGTAAAATATGATGAATGGTTGGCCCCTTATCTTGATAATCTAAGTCTTCTTTAATAAAATCTAAAAGGTGCCTTGGTGTCCCTTCAAAATGTGTCTCCATTCAATAAATCTTCTAGAAGTTGCCACCTCAAAAGCTAATTGAATGAATATTTGTGCCCATGGGATATTTCTCACATTTTTACCAAGGATTTCTTCAAACACCTCTTCAAAAATTCATCTAAATTCAATGAATCATCAAATAACTACTTCTGGCACTTAAGTGTGGTGTACCTGGCGCTTAGGCACAAGCCTCTAGCGCTTAGGCGTGAGTTATGGGCGCTTGGGCGCCCCAGTTCATTTTTGCACCTTTCTTCATTTTTTTCTCTAAATTTGACCTTTTTTGCTCCTTTTAATATTTTTCATCCATTAGATTGTATCTTAGAGAAAAACACATAAATACATTTCATTAAAGCACAATATCTCAAAAATAGGTCTAAAAATGTGTATAAAGCACTATTTACTTTAGGTGTATCACATACGACTGATTTAAATGCATCAATACAATCATTGGGGTCTAACAATCCTCTATATCCTTTTAAGGCTGACAGTTTGAATTTTTTCTAGGGTTTCACTCGAGATGTTTGAAGGGAGAAAGCGTTCTTTGACTGTCGTGGCACTTCGGTGCACTCTGCTCACTGCCTTTGTCATTTATGTGATCCCACACTATCTTGATATTCTGAGTCGCTGACTTCCTCAAGACTGGGATTTGCCTCTCGGCTATCAAGTGTCGATGCCACCTTCTAAGGTGGGTTCTACTCTTGTGGGTCTCAGACTCCTATTATGGCTATGACGGCCCTCATAACTTTGATAATGTAATTCGTTGATACACCAAAAAAAATGTTCAATTTTTCATATATTTTTAATGCCTATATTTGGACATTTTTTATGAAATTGTACTTTAAAGAAAAGTATTTTCATGTTTTTGATGCAGATATACTCAATTTGGGGAGTAGGATTAAAATGGAGCAAAAAGGATGAAATTTGGAGCAAAAATGGCAAAGAAATGCTCTAACGCCGAATAGCATCAGAACTGCTATTGAACGGCGCCAGTACACCTGTATGACGCGCGATTAGAGCCGAAGGGTGCCATTCAGTACAAATATAGTGCTGAGATGGTTATTTTGCAAAATACATTAAATTTGGATGAATTTTGAAGGGGTGCTTAGGAGAACTCATGAATTTTTGGCCACACATTATTGAACCACCAATTTTAACATAAAATGGGGGTGAAAGAGGAGAAAAGAAGGAAGAAAAGAGAGTCAAACTTCCGTACTTAGTTTTTCTTTTGAGAGATTCAAATGATTTTTCTTTAGGAGTTGTAAGAAGAGAATGAAACTGAGAAATTTCTTCTTCATTACAATCCTTAGAGAGGGACAAATATCATTGTAAGTAAAAGGAAGTGATTCAAAGGAACTTTAAGAGATTTTCTTGTGGAGGAGAATAAGATAAGTTGCTTACTTAAATTCTATGTTGTGTAAACTTGTTTTGTTATATATATAAATCCATGTTTTTTTATTTTTTTCTCCATAAATTCTGAGTAGTTTCTTTGTCTTTCCTTTTACAATAAAAAGTAGTGATGTGAAGAATTAATAGTGGTTTAAAAATAATCGTAATTTCTTAGAATGTGATGATTCATCTTGAACTTCATTTACTTTTCAATCTGGTTAATTGATTTGTTAAAATCTATGCAAAGACATAAGAGTCAGGATGTCTAGATTTTTAGCAATCAAGCTCGGATCACACTTTAATTTCATGAAAGAGTAAAGTCTTCCTGGGATTGAGTGCAAATAAATAAGGAAATATTTTTTTATGGGTGTAGAATTGGTGATTTTGGGGTGACAGTCTAAAATCAACAATTTGGTTCAGATGTTTAATAACCATATGGTGACTTTGTTAGCCTTCAAGTGAGGGAGAAGTGGGAGCTCTGGAATGAGGCCAGTTTCCTCTCAGCCTAACCATGAATGTGAATTCAAAACAACTGAATTAGCCAATGTCCTTTATCACTTGACCAGAGGATTAAAGGAAATTATTTCTCGTATTTATCATATGTAATTAATACTAGATTCTATTATTCACTAGCTACAACCTTATTGTAATTGTGAAAGATACTTTTCTTAAATTTGAAACCTTTGTTAAAATTACTTAACCTGCCTATAGTAGATTTAACTTCTAAGTTTGCAAAATTAGCATAGTAGATTTAGTTTTTTAAGACTTTCATTTCAGATTTAACTTTAGTTATCATATTTTTAGCTATTGTAGTTCTTATACTATCTATTTAGGTCATTTTAATTAAGAGTTTAACCTTCTCTGTGTGGGATCGATACTTATGACTTCTTTAAAGCCCTATATTACTTGAGCAATATGTATACTTGCGTTTATGACCTAGTAAATAAAAAATATTGGAAACACATTTTGTGATTACAAAAGTAAAATTATTGGCAAATTAAGCGTAAGGGTCAAAATTATAATTAAATTTTATAAAGATTGTATTTGAACTATTAAAATTATTTTGTGTAAATGTTTTTTTTAATTATATATATATATATATATATATATATATTATTTTTGATTTTGTATTCATAGTTTAGGATCTCAAGGATTACTACCTTTTGATTTTGAATTAGAAAGAACTATTAAAAAAATTAGAAAAGAAGAAAAATAAAATATTAATTTGAACAAAATGGAGCATCAACAAAGACCTTTAAGAGATTATGCTGACTTGACAGCAGATCAAATTCACTTAAGTATTCAAACCCCAGTTGTTGCTGTAAATTCATTTGAACTTATACAATCTTTCATCCAAATGGTGCAAAATAACCAATTTTTTGGAGCACCATCTGAAGATTCTAATTGGGATCTTGTAAGTTTTCTAGAACTATGTGCTACATTTAAATATGACGGAGTGTCGGATGATGTTGTCAAACTTAGACTTTTTTCCTTGCTCATTAAGGGATAAAGCTAAGGCATAGTTAAACTCATTAACACCTGGATTGATCAAAATTAGGGGAGCTTTATCTCAAATATTCTTGGAAAAATATTTTTCATCATCTAAAATTGCTAAAATTAGAAATGATATTACATATTTTTGTCAGTTTGAAGGGGAATCAATTTATGAAGCCTAGGAACTATTTAAAGATTCCTTAGGAAGTGTCCACACCAGGTTTTATCTAATTGGTTGATAATTTAAACATTTGATAATGGATTAGTGGGATCTCTTAGATCTATTATTGATGCTATTGATGATGGTTCATTAATGTCAAAACCATTTGATGAAGCATATTCTTTAATTAAAGAAATGACTACTAATAAATTTCAGTGACCTTCTGAAAGGCTAAATCCTAAAAGAGTAGCCAATGTTCATGATTCTGATGTTGTGTCGACTATGGCTGCTCAAATTGCTGCTATGTCTAAAGAAATAGATCAAATCAGAATGAACTATTCTCAAACACCTTCTGTGATTGAGGAAAATTCATTAGGGTAAATGATAGATTTTCAACCATCTTATGAAACTTTAAATTCCATAAATAATTGAGGTAATAATCCTTATTCAAATTATTTTAATTCAGGTTGGAAGAATCATCTTAATCTAAATTGGAACAATAATAATCTTAAATCTGCAATGGGGGACAATGTGAATCCATTAGGAAATTTAAATAGCCAAGGAAATATTATTCCTAAAACTTATCATCCTCCAAGTTTTAACATCAATCCATAAATTAAGAAGAAGAAATTATTTATGGAAGCATTAATATTGCAAATGGGAAATCAATTACATAGCCAAGGAACTGCAATTATAAACATGGAAAATCAGTTAGTGCATATCACTGCTGCGCTGAGCAATAGACATTCGGGAACTTTGCCCACTAATGTTGAGATCAACCCAAAAGACCATAATCAAGAGAAAATTAGGGTTATTCATTTCAGAAGTGGAAAATAATTGGAAATAAAAATTTAAAAGGAAATTGAAGTTGAGAAAGAAAGAGAGGAAATTGAAAATTTTGAAAAGATATTAAACATGAACTAGAGTATCATATTGAACCAATGAGAATTGCTGTACAAAATCTGCCACTCTATTTTCTCAAAGATTAAGACAGTAAAATTCGGATAAACTATTTTTAAAATTCTTGGAAGTTCTTAAGAAGTTACCATTAATATTCCTTTTGTTAAAGTCTTGGAACAAATGCAAAGTTATGTGAAGTTTATGAAGGATATACTTAATAAGAGAAAGAAGATTATTGCTAATGAAAAAGTTGCACTAAGCCAAGAGTGTAGTGCAATAATTCAGAAAAAGTTTCCTGAAAAAACATAAAGATCCTGGTAGCTTTACTATTCCTTGCGCTATAGGAGAAAGATTTTTTGGAAAAGCTTTGTGACTTGGTAGCTAGTATTAATCTGATGCCCTTATCATTTTTAGAAAAATCAGATTAGGAAAAATTTCCCCTACAACTGGAACACTTCAGTAAGCTCATCGTTCAATTACTTATCGCAATGGAGTTATAGAAGACGTATTGGTTAAAGTGGATAAATTTATCTTTCCTATAGATTTTACTATATTAGATATGAAGGAAGATAAATAAACTCCAATTATTTTAGGAAGACCTTTTCTTGCTATTGGAAAAGCCTTAAAAGATGTGTAAAAAGGTGAATTAACCATGATAGTCAATGATTAGGAAGTTACATTAAATATAGCAAAATCTATGAAATATCCA
The DNA here is from genome assembly GCA_002079205.1 of Phalaenopsis hybrid cultivar. Classification (NCBI taxonomy): domain Eukaryota; kingdom Viridiplantae; phylum Streptophyta; class Magnoliopsida; order Asparagales; family Orchidaceae; genus Phalaenopsis; species Phalaenopsis hybrid cultivar. The sequence continues at coordinate 28,681 of JXCR01080990.1, forward strand.
AGAAATGGAAAAGATGATGAATGCTTCTGAATGGAGATTAACAATGATTTATGTAATGATTATTTCTTTAAAAATTTTGAAAAAAAGAAAGGAAGAATAATATTTGGAGTATAAAGTTGAAGACAGAATGGAAGATGAATTTATTAAAGTAAATAATTAGGATTTAAATTATATTCAAGAAAAGTTTGAAAAATTAGATATTACAGAGAGTAGTAAAAATCTTAGTCCTTCCATAGAAAAACCACCTAAACTTGAAATGATACCTTCACGTTTAAAGTACTAATTTTTAGGAGATTGGTCTACATTTCCAGTTATAGTATCCTTAACATTAACTAAATTGCAAGAGCAAAAATTATTGGAAACATTAAAAAGATATAAGAAAGCTTTTGGATGGGCAATAATTTATATTAAATGAATCAATACTTCAAGTCATATGTACAAAAATTTATTTGAAGAACATCATAAGCCGAGAGCTGATCGTCAAAAAAGATTAAACCAAATTATGAAAGAAGTGGTAAAGAAAGAAATTTTAAAATGGTTAGATTCTAGAATTATTTAACCTAATTTAAAATTGTTAGGTGCTTGGGTTAGTCCAACTCATTGTGTTCCTAAGAAAGGAGGAGTGATTGTTGTTATAGATGAGAAGAATGAACCAAAATCAACAAGGTAAGTCACTGGTTGGAGAATTTGTATTGACTATCAAAAATTAAATTCAGCCACTAGAAAAGATAATTTTCCTTTACCTTTTTTGGATCAAATGTTGGACAGACAAACTAATCATAAATATTTCTATTTTTTAGATGAATATGCCAGATATCACCAAATTCCTATTACTCCCAAGGATTAAGAGAAGACAACATTTACTAGTCCTTATGGCACTTTTGCTTTTAGACGGATGCCCTTTGTTTTATGCAATGTGCCTGCAACATTTCAAAGATGCATGATGTCAATTTTCTGTGATTTGATTAAAAATTGAATAGAAATTTTTATGGATAACTTTTATGTGTTTGGAAAATCATTTGAAGCATGTCTAAATTATTTAGCAAAAGTTCTGGAACAATGTGAGGAAATAAATTTAGTACTGAATTATGAAAAATGTCAATTTATGGTTGCAGGAGGAATGGTACTTGAACATAAAATATCTGAAAATGATATGAAAGTAGATTTGAAAAAAATTCAAGTCATTACTAAATTACCTCCACTAACTACTGTGAGAGGGGTTAGAAGTTTTTTAGGACATGCTGGGTTCTATAGGCGATATATAAAGGATTTTTAAAAATTATTAAACCCTTATGCCAACTCTTAGAAAAAGATGTCAAATTTAATTTTAATCAAGAATGCCTAAATGCTTTTAAATTTCAAAAGGAAAAATTAATCACAACAACTATAATTGTTCCACGTGATTGAGAGAAATCATTTGAATTAATGTGTGGCAATTGAAGTTGTTTTAGGGCAGAGATATGACAAAATTTTTAAAGTTATATATTATGCTAGTAAAAATTTAAATTATGCTCAAATTAATTATACCACTATTGGAAAAGAGTTATTAGTAGCAATCATTTATGCTTTTGATAAATTCAGATCATATCATATTGAAACTAAATGTATTGTGCATACCGATCATTCTGCTATAAATAACTTAATGCAAAAAAAAGATGCAAAACCAAGATTAATTAGATGGATCCTTCTGATGTAAGAATTTGATTTTGGAGTTTTTGATAGAAAAGAAATTGATAATAAAATAGCTTATCATTTATAAATACTGGAACAGGAACAATTTATTAACTTTAAAACAGAAATTAATGAAGAATTTCCTTATGCAAAATTATTTGTTGTTAGTGAAAGGAAAACAACTTGGTATGCGGACACTGTTAACTATATTGTTAGTGATCTTGTACCAAATGATTTAACACCACAACAATAAAGAAAATTAATTCATGATGCAAAGTTTTACTTCTGGGATGATCCTTATTTATGTAAGCAATGTAAAGATCATATTATTCATAGATGTGTATGAAACCCTGCAAATTATTCAAAAATGCCATGACTTTGAATTCAAGGACATTTTGGAATTGATATAACTGCTCAGAAAATTTTACAATCGATATTTTATTGGCCTACTCTAGTTAGAGATTTTAATATGCATGTAAGAACCTGTGATTGATGTCAACGAGTAGGTAATATTTTGAAAAGAAATGAAATGCCTTTAAATTTTATATGGGAAGTAGAAATTTTTTATGTATGGGGATTAGATTTTATGAGACCTTTTGCGCCTTCATTTGAAAATTTATTCATATTGATTGCAGTAGACTACATTTCAAAATGGATTGAGGCAGTTCCTTTAGCACAATGTGATGTTCGAAGTGTTTCAAAATTTCTGAAGAAAAATATTTTTTTCTAGGTTTGAAATGCCGAGAGTAATTATTACTGATGGTGGATCACATTTTAGAAATATAATAATTGAAAAGTTAATGGAACAATTTAGTATTCAACATAGGATATCCACTTCTTATCATCCCTAAACAAGTGTTCTTGATGAATTATCTAATCGGGAAAATATAAGAATTTTGGAAAAGACTATTAATCCTGATAAAATGGATTAGTCTGCTAAGTTATATATTGTATTATGGGCTTATAGGACTGCTTATAAAACACCTATAAGAATGTCCCCATATAGACTTATCTTTGAAAAGACATATCGCTTACTAGTAGAGTTGGAGCATAAAGCTTATGGAGCTATTAAAGAATTTAATTTTAATTTAAAAGATACTAGTGAGAAGAGATTATTACAATTGAATGAGCTTGATAAAATAAGAAATGAATTTTATGACAATGCCATAAGTTAAAAAAAGAAAATGAAAAATTAGCATCTCAGCAGATAATTTGAAAAGATTTTAAACCTAGACAAGAGTTTTATTGTATAATTCTCAATTGAAATTATTCCCCAGAAAATTAAAATCTAAATGGTTGGGACCATTTACAATTATTAAAGTTTACTCATGTGGAGCAGTAGAAATTGAAGATCCAAAAACTAAGACAACATTTAAAGTTAATGGACATTGATTAAATCCTCATTATAAAGTGCACGGTCCGATGAATAAAGAGGTTTTCATATTGGATCAACCAAAATGAAAACTTATTATGTCAAGCTGATGATGTTAAACTAAGTGATGTATGGGAAACAAACCATAGTTATTTAAGTATTTGATTTAAATTTGAGTAACTTTATGTCTTTGTTTATGCACTTTCAATTAATTTACTATGCTTTAATTTCTTAAACATATTATAAATTGAATAAAGAAATTTTTAATATGGGATACCTTAAAAAAGGAACGTGAACTATTTAATCATTTGGTGAAGCTGCGCGAAAATTCACACTAGCACTGAGCGGTGCCAGACTTGGTACCAAACGATGCCATAATTCTCGTCTAGCGACCCGACTAGTGCCAAACGGTGCTAATTGGCGCCAAACTGGTGCTACCATTATGAATCATGTGGGAAGCTTCTATGGACATTAGTTTTCCGGTTTTGGCAATTTTAATAACTATTTTATTAATTTGGATGGGATTGAGACAAAATTAAGTCAATTCAATCCTAAATTTAAATCTATATATACCTTTTGGATGAAGTAGAAGTACCATTCTTATCCGATAGCTTCTAGTTACGAGTCTGAATTTTTCAACAAGTGAAGGTTCATTAATCAGTATGCACAAAAGTTGTATGAGAAAGTGGTGGTGAAAAAGAAACTAATTAAGGAGCGAGGGTTTCTGAATCGAGGACAAAAAGTTCTAAAAATTGTGGTGGAAGATATCATAAGGAAGAGGCGTTGGGAAGTCTTATGCTACACTACTGCAGTAGTAGCAGTTCCTATGATAAAAGAGTTCTATGCTAATGTCCATGGAATTAACCAAGGAGTAGTGTATGTGCGACGCAAAGAAGTACCTCTTAATCCTTCTCGAATTAATGAGTTATTTTTAATCGAGAATGTCCCTATCTTTCATTACACTAACTCTACCCTAACGAGAGACAACATGTAGGAGATATACAGATTTCTGAAGGATGAAGATAGAGGTTGGGAAGCAAAAGTTGAATGTGATGTATGTTTACCATCTTATTTTTTAAATTCTTCATCTAAGCCTTGTCATATCTTCATTTCTACTAAATTACTTCCCACTATGAGACTAATTAAAGTTACAAAGGAGAGTGTCATTCTGAATTACTGCATTCAGACTAAAAGTCCAATAGATGTGGGAACTTTGATTGTAAAATCTATTTTGGGATTAACATTAAATGGAGCTTCGAATGGACTTGGATATTCTTCTTCCATCTCTCTGTTGTGTAGCCAGTCGCAAGTTCCATATGATAATTGGGAAAAGACTCTTATTTCATGGCAACCTTTGGACCCAAATTTCAACTTCTCGAATTTAGTAAATCCAGAAGAAGAGAATGCTCCTATGGATCAATCGTCTCAGAACTCAACACCTACTTTATTGCCGCCACCACTAGATAATTTCAATATTGTGATTAAAAGAGTTAAAATTTTGGAGAAGAAAATAAATTGTATCATCAATGAGATTCATGGAATTTCTACTAAATTTGACCATTTAGATTGGGCAATGAAACAACAATTTGACCTTACCAGACTTGTAGAAGATTGGACACCGTGATTGTATAAGAGAAATTTTTGAATAAAAAATGAATCAAATAAAAAATTCCCAGGAAGCCCTTTCTACAATTTATTTGTTCATTACCAATTGATGGGAGATATCAAAGAGGATCAAAGCAATGAGAGTGAAGATGCTTGATGGACTTAAAGTACTGAAGAGATCAAAGTGTGCTTGAGTGTGCTTGAGTGTTTAAGCATGTTTTTGTTTATGTTTTTACTTACATGAATGGGATTGCTTAGTTGATGATTTACTTTGGATTTCTTATTTTCAGCATCGAATCGTTAGTTTGATTAGTGGCGCTGATTTTTTAGTTATGTTTAAGAAAAAACGCTAAGTGTTTGTACTAGGATTTATATATATAAAGTGATTTTTTATGTTGTTTTTGAAAAATTAATTGTTATAAAGTGCTAAAAATTAGAAACTAATGAAGATTTGGGCTAATTAGAGATCAATGTGTTTTAGTGCGTGAAAATTTGTTGCGAAAACGCGAAATCGGGAGTTTTTTCGCACTGGTGCCGAATAGTGCCTGATACACCAAACAAATATGTAGTTTTAAGTATATATTTTATGCTTATTTTTTATGATATTACACTTTAAAGAAGAGTATTTTCATATTTTTGTTGCATATATATCAATTTTAGGTATTTTGAGCAAAAGTAGCGAAAAGGACAAAATTTGGAACCAAAAAAATGAATTTTGGGATTATGGCGCAAGATGCAACAACATATAGAGAACTGACGCATGATGCACCGATTTGTGCAAGATGAGCCAAAACCTAGAACAATGCGGTCTTCAGCAAACTGGCACAAGATGTGCTAGAATGGCCCCAGATGCACAATTTGACAGAGAGCTGGCACAAGATGTGCCAAAGATGACTTTTTGTGGATTAAGGTGGTTCGAGATGAATTTTACATAAATTTTCAAAGGGTCACTTGTTCTAAATACCCATTAGAGTGATTCAATGCATCTAGACACTTTGGAAGGTTCTTTTATGAAGGGATATGTCTCTTGGATCAATGGACATGCCTTTCAAATTCAAAAGAGTTGACTTTTGGATAGAACTTTGGAGGGAATTTTGAATTCATTTTGGAGGAAGACAACCTTTTATAAAAGAGGAGGTTTTGAAAGCGGGAGAGTGTGGCGTGTAAAGGAGGGTGAAAAGAGAAGAGACAAGTTAAAGGCTTGGAGATTTTCTTCAAGCATTGTAAGAGGTGAGGGAAGGTTAGATATTTCTTCTTCATTACACTTTTAAGAGAGAATTGAGAGTGCATTTTAGGAGAGAAAGACTTGAAGAGAACTTCTAGGGATTTACTTGGGAAGGATTATGAGATAAGTTGTATCTTTTATTTCTTTTATTTTGTAAACTTATTTTTATATATGAAATCTGTATTTTATCATATCCTTCATATGAATTTTGAATTGTCTTCTTTATCCTTCTCTCTAATTTGAGATATGATTTTGTGAAGAATTGATTTTGTTTTATACGGTTTTAAATGTCAATAATTTGTGATGATTTGAACTCCAATCTTCAATTACTTTTCAATCTGTCTAGTTGAAATATTAAAATGTGTTGAGAAACATATGTTCTGAAAGGGCTATGATTTTGTACAACATGGGGAGAATCACATTTGATTTCATGGGAGAGTAGTTCATCTATGCGATTGAGTACAAATAAATAAGGAAATATACTTTGTTGGATGTAGAATTGGAGATTTTACAGTGACAGATTAAAATTCCCAATTTGGTCCAGTTGATTGGAAATTGATGCGAGACTGTTAGCCCTCAGTGAGAGCTCTAGAGTGGCAGTCGATATCCTCCCAGCCTAACCACAGAATTAGGGACCAAACTTTGGATTAGTCAATATTTTTTATGCAGTCGAAAGAGAGTAAAGAATGGGATTGCTCCTATTTCACACTGAATTAATTTATATATATATTTTCAAATGATTTTAATTTATTTATAATCCATATACTCACTGTAAAGGGGAAGGATGTTTTCTTAAATTTGAACTTTCCGTCACAAAAACTTTGTTTAATTTTTGTAAAATTTATATTTGAAAATTTAGCATTTAGTTTAATTAACTTTGTCTTTCAACTGCATTTTAATTTAGCATTCACATTGTTACTTAATATTCAAATTTTTGCACTTTACCTTTTATAGTTTTAAAAATTGCACTTTACATTATAAACGTAAGAATTTACTTATAGGCATTTCTAACTTCCTTGTGGGATCAATATCTAGGACTCCATTAGACCCCTTTATTACTTGAGCGCTACGTATACTTGCATTATTTTTAAAAGTGGATTGGATAGTTAAAAGATTTTTAAAAGATAACTATTTTCACTAAATTTAGATTTGTTTGCATTAATTTGCATATTTGATATTTTATATGCCACGTGTATTTTGTAATATTGAAAAATATTTGCAAAATTAACAAACTAATTCCACCTGCATCAGCACAAGATGTGCAAAAAGACCCAGTTAGGTTAAAAAACAGCGAAAATATTTTTTTTCACAATTGCTGAACTCCAAACTTTATCTTCTTCATGAGGTAGGGCCAAAAATCATTTTAGGGCATCAAAATACTTCGATTGAAGAAGATTTGAAGGCTTGAAAACTCCGGATCTCATCATCTCTTGGTAAGTCCTTCAATCTAACCTAGAAATTTTTTATTTTTACCATGAATTTCTCCTACATTTTGGAGAAACCAAAAATGAAAAATTTTGGAAATAAGAAAGGAAAATCCATGAAGTGAAGCTTTTTAGCCATGGTTTGGATTTTAGGAGTTAATTTTACCATTATCTGAGAATTATTAGAGATATTTTGGAATTTTTAGATATTTATGGCTTCGAAAATGTAAAGAACGGTTCGAAGACTTGGCTTTGAAGTGAAGCTTTTTAGCCATGGTTTGGATTTTAGGAGTTAATTTTACCATTATCTGAGAATTATTAGAGATATTTTGGAATTTTTAGATATTTATGGCTTCGAAAATGTAAAGAACGGTTCGAAGACTTGGCTTTGACGAGTGCAAGCTCATCAATCTGAAGGCACAATACCACTACAATTCGCTTTTTGCAACGAAGAATTAGACTCAAGAGCCAGCATTCTTCAACCCAGGAGGATTGATTCAATGATTTATTGTATCAAGGCAGTGGGAGACTTTCTGCTACTTTACTGATATAGCAGTTGAAAACATTGTTCGAGAGTTCTATGCAAACCTCTATGCTGCTACAGTTGATCTGATTTATGTCCAAAGTAAAGTCATAGATTTCACTCCTGCAAGAATTAATGCTTTATACCAGTTGAGGAATGAGGATCAGTGTGAGCATGCCTCGTTTCAAGTTTCTGACTCAATGTTAGTTGAAGTCATGAAATTTATCACTGAAGGAAAAGGTGTATGGAAGATAAAGAACATTAATAAGGAAAATTTTTCCACACTCAGCTTACCGCACAGTCTAAGGCACGACATCATTTCATTTCTGCTTGCTTACTTCCTACAAATCACTTAAGTGAAGTGACTAAATATAAAGCCATATTAAATTACTGCATCCAGCTTCATAAGAGAATTGATATTGGTTCTTTGATTTACACCAATGCACACTCATATACAAAAGGAAGTACCACTGGAGGTTTAGGATACCCAATCCTGATTTTTACTTTATGTAAGCAATCAGGAGTAGAGTTTGATCCTTCAGAGGAATTATTACAACCGCTAAAGCAAATCAATAAGCCTAGTGTGCATACCTATAAGACACATGTTGGGCGGAGAACTAGAAGTTGATGTAGAGACATACCTTCTACATCTACATCTAAACCTTCCAGTTCTAGTCCATTTTCTCTACAAGAAATTATGGACTGGATTATTATACAACATAGGGATATTTTGACACTACAAAATCAGATGAGACGCATGGAAGCAAGAAACTCTCATAATGATTCCTACATGCAAAGAAGAGTTGAATTTGATATTTCTTACTATGATGCTCAGATCAAACATAAGAAGGTAGACCATTCTGTGGAATTTCCCACTTGTCCTAGATTTACACCTTATGTGAATGAGGAGAATGTAGAAGGTTGGGAAGATGATAAAGGAGAAGAAGAAGAAACTAATGAAGAGGAAGATTATCCTGATGTTAGTTTTTCTTTGTGATTGTTATTAGTTTGTTTTTTATTAGTTTGTTAATGTACTTTTATTTATTTGTAGTGTACTCTAGATGAATTTGTTAGCATTAAGTTAAGTTTTTCTAAATATATGTTTTAGATTTCCATTAATTTTTGGCACTTTCTTTTAATATAGTAAATCCTTTGATATAAATATGTTATTTGAATTTTATACACTACTATATATATCTGCTCTTTTTTGTTGGTACCTGCATAGTTCAATTTCAAAGTTCAAAGCCCCACAAAAATAGGTTAGTACCTTTGAATGTATTTAATATTTTCTTTCACCGTACATTACTTATACTGCATGCTTTATTTTTTAAAACTTTAAGTTTGGGGGGAAGAAAAATTTCTTTTAAAAGAAGAAAAATAATTTTTATTTGTCCTCAATTAACTATATTTTTAAAAATTTAATTTAACATGACCTTTGGTATTAGAGGCTAACTTTAGATAACTATTTTTTTGTTTATAACTATATATATTAGGCTTAAGTAAAGGTTTTCCATAATGAGGGTTAATTCTTAAGTTGAGGTATTTAGTATGAAAGAATAAGACTATGCTTTTTCTTTTTAAAGTAAAGAAAATTGTATTTTTGAAGTGTTAAAAATTTTATAGTTTCATAAAAAAAAAATGAAAATGAGACTTTATGAAAAATCTTCAAATCTAATATGAATTTATTAAGTGAAGGAATGTGAAAAGTTTTTTAATTTAAGAAGAGAATAGTGAAAGTTTAAAATTATTCAAGGCTATCCAGATATAGTAATTCTCACAGATAAAAAAAAAGAAAAAGCAAAAGCAAAAGAAAAGAAAAAGTATGTGAGGAGAAGCTTGAGGAGATGTTTTATAAAAAAGTGGTTTTACTTGAATCAGCTAGAGGAAAAAAGGCTTTATTACATTTTTAAACTTGTATTTAAATATTAGCATCCTTACTAAAAAAGTTCTCATAAAATTCTTTTTCATATGGACATTCTAAGTATATTTAATATGACAAAACTACAATTCTTTTTGAAATGAATAGAGAATCAGAAATCATAAACTAGACTACTAGACATTCTTATACTTTTATTTTTAACCTGAGTTGTTAAAAAATTTTCTTAAGTTGTGCTATTATATTTAGTAAACCAAATTATAGAAATTTAGAAGTTAACCTCTTTACCATAAACCATATTTTTATTTAGTAAAGGAGTTACCTGAGAACAAGTAAGAATTAAGTTTGGGGGATTTTGATACACAAAAAAATGTTTAATTTTTCATTTATTTTTAATGTCTATATTTCATCATGTTTGGTGAAATTGCACTTTAAAGAAAAATATTTTCATGTTTTTGATGCAAGTATACTCAATTTGGGGATTTGGATTAAAAAAGAGCAAATAAAAATAAAATTTGGAGCAAAAAGGGCAAAGAAATGCTCTGGCGCTGAACGACACTAGTACATCTGTATGGAGCACGACCAGAGACGAATGGCGTCAGTCGGCGCAAAAATGGCGCTGAGACGGTTATTTCGCAAAATGCATTGAATTTGGACGAATTTTGAAGGGGTGCTTAAGGGAACTCTTGAATTTTCAGCCACACATTATTTAACCACCATTTTTGATAGAAATGTGGTGTAAAGGAGGAGAAAAAAAGAAAGAAAAGAGAGCAAGACTTCCATTCTTAGTTTTTCTCTTGAGAGATTTAGAGAGTTTCTTCCTTAAGAGTTGTAAGAAGAGAAGGAAAGTGAGAGATTTCTTCTTCATTGCAATCCTTAATGAGGAGCAAATATCATTGTAAGTAGAAGGAAGTGATTCAAAGGAACTTCAAGGGATTTGCTTGTAGAGGAGAGTAAGNGACATATGTCTGTGAGGTGCTACTGCTTTATTGCGTAATATTTTGTAGGGATTTTGGTGTTTGATAAGGCAATGTTATCTGTTAAATTACTTGTACTCGGTACTGTAATGTATCTTTAACATGTGACAGATGTAATCTTTTTGTGCTTAAATACTTGTAAGAATTAAAATAAGATGTATGATTGGAGTATGAGCTAGTAGGTATGATAGAGCAAATATCTTTTTGTAAGAATTAAAATAAGAATTAAAATATCTTCTATGCCCTGGTGATACTTAACTTAATTGACATGTTTTGTTTTTTATCAGGCAAACCTACTGATAAGTCATTCATGATGAGTATCATTTTCCTCATAAATTTATTTAACTGTACATTTAGATGATTAGAATTATGAAAAAAAAAACAGAAAAAGCTAATTTACTAATTGAGGATAGTCAGAAACATACCAACAATAATTATAGAAATGGCAACTGACTATAAATAAAAAAAAGATTCTAAACAGAAATTTACTAAACAAAAAATAAACTTTGCATACTTGGCGTAATACCTGGCAAGTATGAGAGTCAATATAGATGACATGAAAGTTCCTTATGGACAATTGGATGCTATCAAGAATCTAAATAAACACATTTAAGAGAGCAGCGATTTAGGAAATAATTTAAAGTTTAAAATTCTGAATCAGCTCAGAAATACATACAAACACTTATTATGTTTACCTTCGTGGAGATAAATGATAAGAAGGACTGACCAGCATGACTGTCTGCACATAATTATAATCAAAAATAAAAAAGGTCAAACTGGAGAAGCTGATTTGTCCCCATAAAACATGGCAACAGAAAGATTAAAGTTCGATGAGAAAGACAGGGATTTATCAAAATAGGAGGATTATCTGGATGGTTTATGAGATTCTTTGATGCAGTGTGGTTTGAGAAGGATGCCGAACAAAAAAAATTAGAAAAAGGTCCTTTCAACAGGACAGAAAGCAGCTACGGATTCTCAAAGACAAACCAATTCATAAGTTGTTAAATACAGTAAAAATACATTAACAATGCATGGATCGATGTTACTATTAAAAAAGTTAGTACAAGATTTTAGCCATTCTTGCACTTCTAACCTAAACCATTAATATAATTCATTGAACTAAATGACCTTTCACAGGTATAGAAAGCTAAATGAGTTATTTTTTTGTAACTTTAAGCATTACTACCAACCTTGTTGTGAAGTAACACATGCTGAAAGCAAAATCAATGGAAACAGCCTGATTATAATGTTTCACCCATTCAATATTGTTACATGTGATCTTTTACTTTAGTTTTTTTTGCATGGAGTGGATTTCTTAAAAATTTTGCATGGATGTCAAATCAAAATAAAGCATGATTTTTCCTTAAAGATTATTTATGCGAAGCTTCTCACATTCGTTGATGTGAAGTCTAGGAAATTAGAGCAAATTTTTAATACTTTGAGCTGCTGAATTTTTTTTTCCTACTTTTAGCCTAAACTATAATATTCTTACCATGTAGCACACATCTGATAGCAAAATGAAGGGGTTTAACATGCAATTTTCATGTTTTGTCCATTTATTTCTGTGGCATATGATATTTTCTTTTAGCATTTTTGCACATGGAAGGCCCATTAGTCAAAAAAAGCTGAAATATGAAGTGAATTCCAAACAATAAAATAGATGAGCTGTCTCTACAATTGTGCAGACATCTTGAAGCAAGGTTTTGAGCTTCATTTTGCGGTTTTCTAGTTTACTTGTGCTGCATATATTCATTTAACTTTTTTTGCATAAGCTGTATAAGAAAAGTTCAGCCCATCCAACTGCTTCCGCAGCCTAAAATGCTAAGTACTCATCACCAAGGTTAACCAGAATGAATAGATCAACAACAACAGATACAACTACCTTAACAGAAAAGATGCAACTGTGTTTACGTCAACATTATGAGTTCCTCTAAACTTCNACTAAAATCTTATTTATTATTAAGGTACTTGCATGGTGACCAGATTTAATAAGAAGACAATTTTAAAATATGTTCTAATAACTAATTTTTAATTTAGTTTTTTTTTTATTATTTTTTAAAAAAAAGATTGACATAGATACCACTCAATTTTTATGTATTTACATATGTAACACGGAAACTTAAATTTTTAGTTACATGCCACCTAGTCTATAAAGGTGTATTTTATTTTATTTTTAATTAAAATGATTATATTTTTCTGATTTGATATGAAAGGTTTGAATTGGTAGGAATAAAAAAATAAAATAAAAAAGTAAAATTTAGGTTTTAGATATATAAATTATATAGGAATTGGATGTGGGCCCCACTCCCATAAAAAATAAATAAATAAATTAAAACCCCTTATCCCTTACCTGTGATCTTAGCTTTTTCTTAAATAAAAAAATCATCCAAACGTAGCATATATTCTTTGTATCAAAATCAAGCCAAAGTACCGGTCCTGCCTTTAGAATCTGCTTTGGCTAGTAAAATTTTATAATATAATTTTAAATATTCTGATCGGCTCTATTAAATTAAATGGTACAGTAATGGTCCATAGTTTATGAAAATTGTTTATTTGAACAAACTAAGGTGATAACTTTTTTCCTTGGATCCTTGATAGTTTTATTTGATATCTCGCTTTTAATTAAAGGAGAAAGAGGAAGAGGGTGAGGGCGGGTGGGGAGAGAAAGAAGGAATGCACTCTAACTTGCGCTTTTGGGACAAAATGAGATATTCACGGTCTTTTTTTATTGTTTTTACATATTAAATATGTATGTTAGTAGAGGAAGTGGAGAGAGAAGCCCACAAAAGAAAGGTCAAGAGAAAAGAACAAAAACCCTAATACATGATATAGTCTCTCGATATCATGTATTAAACAAAACATCAATAATACTAAAATATAGGGACCAAAAAGATAAAATGTCAACCATTTGCTCGGTAGGTCTTCTGATCGACTGACTGAGCTAGTTTAGATTGGTGTTCTTCAAGGCATTAGTTGACTTTTGAATGGGAAGTCGATTGGTAATTGAGTGGGGTGGTCGATTGGCTTTTTTCTGATTATCATTCCTTCGTGAACTTTGGAAGAGCCATTGAGAGGACTTTGCATCGATGTTGTTAGATCATTGGATGTGTTATACTTTTATCCGGTCGTTTCCTTCAGAGTGATGGATGTGGATGTCTCTCCTGTTGGCTTGGGCTGCGATTTGGTCGACTGAGGTTGCCTTTGGTCGGCTAGCAACCCTTCAGTGGTTTGGTTGGCTATCCATCATTCGAATTCATAATGACTTATGGCTTTTCATTAGAGAGATTCTTGTCATATTTCCTTTGATCATGAACCCTTAGATTTTCTCAAGATTCGTACTGACACATTTTTGGCTTACATGTTCATATAGCAATTGGGGCCAAATTCTGATTAATTTGGTAAGAATGTGGATAAGGACTTCCTCATATATGTTTAACAAGACAAAACTTTTATCTTTTCTATTTTGATGTATTCCTTTCACTTTTGCTATTGTTTAGATGGGACTCATAATAAATTGAATCACTCAATATAATAATAATCTCTTAAATATTAATTAATTTAGCTAAAGATAAATTCAAAAATATATATATATTATTTCTTGTTTACTTTGGTTAGCTCTTGCCGCTCACTAATAAATCCCTCATTCCTCTATTTCATACAAGAGAAAGAGAGAGTGAGAGAAGAAGAGAAAATGAAAGATGGGGATGACCAACAACTAATGGCTGATGAGATGCACCGGCCCACAACGGTCAAAATCTCAACCTGTAGAAGAAAGGGTTGAAGATTCCCATTATCAAGATGTCGTCGGGTTGGCCCCAACAGAAAAACATAGCTCTGTGCAAAACACAAGTATCCGTCAAGCCAAAAACGTTGTTTTTTTATAAATCTCAGAGTCTAAGCCTCCAGATCAAAACTCCCAACCTAAATTCATACAACGACATCACCGACCTAGCCGATCAGGTGGTTGTTTTTGACTCAATGGTCAGTATATTAAAGATGATCAATGCATCAAGTGTCATTTGTTCCTTACCATATTAAGGGAGTCGACCCTCAGGTGGTTCAACACCCTCCCAAAGGGGTTATTTCTTTTTTTTTTCAAGTTCAAAAGGCTATTCGTAGCCCGCTTTGTCAACACGCAGAATCCGTGAAAGAAATCACAAGCTCTCTTAAAGATCAAGCCGAAAGAAGGAGAGACTCTTTGCTCATACATTAAAAGATTCCATCTAGAAATGCTAAGAATACAGAACCTGGAATCCCTGATTGCACAACCCGCCCTGACGAATAGAGGAAGAAGCTAACATTTCAAGTATGCTCTAGGCCTATACGAACCGAAGTCTTTGAATGAGTTACTATAGATGGCCAACCACCACATCACAATGAAGGAATAAGTCCTTAATGATCGGTGAGAGGAGACACAAGCAGAAGCAGTTGACTCCTAGTCGTAGAAGAGAGCATCAACATATGATAGTCAGAGCAAAAAATATCCCTCACCCTCCCACTCAACCTTGTCATGAAAAAGAGAAATCACATCAGAAATAAAAGGGAACACTAAAGGCAAACATCAAGATGGTCGGGCTCAATACTCTAAACAACGGTCGACCAACTACAATGAATGTCCACCGACCCAACAGAAGCCATCCAAAATGCCCCCACTGAGATTTTAGATAGCAAAACTGAAAAAGGCCATCAAAAACAAAGAGANCAAAAGATGTCAAAATAAGAGTATCAAGTAGCTGGAGAGCGACCCGATTTTGTCTTGCCTCTGCCTCTAGTTCTAGGGAAGGAGCCAGCTAATAAATTGGTCAAATGAATGTCATTGTCAGTAGTAACCAACGTATAATCCAATAGATTCCCTAGCTCGAGTCGTCGTCCATTCTTTTTCTTCCTCCTCGTGTAGACCTGTCATTCCTCATCTGAAGATTGGTTAACCTTATCAGCAGAATAGTCTGAAGTGTGCATGATAGGTGTAGGTTGTTGAACATTAAAAACTAATTGTTGTACCAGCTGATCTTCTATCGGGTTAAAAGAGCACTCTCGTGTGTCTTGGCACGTAAGTGGGTCTTCTGAAATAACGGTAAGTGGTATCAGCACATTTGGATATGTACCTGTAGTAAGGTGTTCTTCATGTGGAACTGCGATATTGGAAAGAGGATCGGATTTGACCTTCTCAACAAGGATGGTAGGTGGTTGATCTTTAGTGATATTCGATTTTAGATGATGATGCAAGCGATAGCAAATAGTAGAATTATGGCCAAACATATTACAATGAGAGAAATAAGGAAGATGTGGTTCTATTTCAACCTTTTGTCAATACCTATTGTGAATAAAATCAATCTATATCTCATCCGAAGCTGGTTGAGTGATATCTCTCTCAACTAAAACACAAGCCACAGAGGGTCTGATGACAGCAAGCGTAGGACTATCCACCTTGGAACAGCTGTAATTTTAACCCCGAAAACCTTATCCAAACTAGAATGATAGTGGACTCCGCTTTTAGATCAAAACCGACAGTCTACTTTAGAATTTTCATAAAATGATTGTCAATCTTGATAACTTTTCGAGAGAAAATGCGAGTGTAATTGGCATCGTGAGATAGCTGAATAAGTATATGTCGACCATCTAGTGGACCAATGTTCCAACTGCCCAATAGTTTTATAGCATCAAATTCTTTCCTAATGATCTCCAGTTTTGGGTGACCAAAAAGGAATTTCCCCACTAGAGCAAAACACCACGAGAACGCTAGAGCACCGGTTCCAACCTCAGTGAGAATAAGTGCAGACTTCCCATTTTTTTCCCAAGTTTTTAAATAAAAGTGTGATCACCGCCACCTTCAAGAGCCTCGTGGTACTATTGTGGAACATTGCAGGACTTACCGATAGCAAAAGCAAGCTCTAAACCTGGAGGAGGGGCACGAGCAGGAATGGGCAAGTCATAGGAACGAAGCGTCAAGGTCATCTCCCTCACAAGATGGTCACGGTCAAGAAAGAAATGGTCTAACGGGCTGCAAGGAAGTGAGGGCGTCGAACAGAGATGACACAAGCTAAGGGAGCTGCGAGCAACAGAGGTTGTGAAGCAGGCAGGGGAGTTGTCGGGCGCAGACCAGGGAAGTAGCGTCGAGCAAAGACGACACGAGCTAAGGGAGCTGTGAACGAACAAAAGTTGCGATCGAGAGGCCGAGCAGTATCGAGACGACGACGTGAGCAGTACAGCGAAGCTGCGAAAGAGACGCCAATGCAGACGCCAGTATGGAGTGAGAGTCGACGATGCGAGGTCCTCTCCCTTCAAGCGGTAGAATCAATTGCGATCGAAATCGCCATTGGAAGCTTCAAATATACCTTTTATAAAACTATTTTTGGTTGTCCCAAGCATGGATAAGAAGGGTGGGCTTTATGTTGATAGATAAAATTTATGACAAATTCATGAAAAAAAATCTGGCTTCGTTTCCTAGTCATAGGGCATTTCGAACAGATGATGTGCTTGAATGTGGTAAAAAAATAGTTTAAGCTTTACTAGGACATTACTCAAAGTAATGCTAACAATTTAACCACCAATCAAGATAAAAATTAAGCAGGGGATTCAAAAAGACATTAACTTACAATAACACATCATAACTTAATTATGATGAAAAGTGAACACATTTGACTATCTAAAACTAAGATTAGATTTGTTGTAGAAAATTTGATCTTTGGAATGGGAAGACAAGAGAATTGGTAGCCACAATAATTAGAAAGAAATAAATATT
This sequence comes from Phalaenopsis hybrid cultivar, assembly GCA_002079205.1. Classification (NCBI taxonomy): domain Eukaryota; kingdom Viridiplantae; phylum Streptophyta; class Magnoliopsida; order Asparagales; family Orchidaceae; genus Phalaenopsis; species Phalaenopsis hybrid cultivar. Next base: position 46,096 of record JXCR01080990.1, read on the forward strand.
TCTGATTAGCAAGAATTATATGGAAAAGGGAAAAGTCCAAGTACAATAGGGAAGGTTATTAGATACTATATAATAAAAAGATTAAAAACATGAATGGGACTGATTTGGGATGTAGATCGAGATCGGCATCACGTAAAAAGGAAATTCCACTATAGTTGTTGGTTGGTTCACGTGTTCTAATCACTTAAGTCTGCAGCCAGCCAATTTAGTCTCCTTTTTTCATAATTAGCACTAATAGTAGGTTATTTTGCGTAGAAATTATATATGTTTGTTGTGAATTGATTTAAGACACATTTGGGTTTTGATATTTGTGATAGAGATTGCTTTTTCTAGTTCTTTCTTGCAAGAATGTTCTATCTATTGATCCTTCCAAGTGGTGTGCCTCTAAATTGATTGGATCTAAATAGTGATCTCTTAATGACGTACACAGACCTCCTACACCTGTTTTTGCAGCTGAAACTACAGTTTCCTTTCTGATTTGCTGCACAGCTGCTGGGTACAATTTCTCAATCGCCATCGTTTTTTTCTTACCCTCTTTTCTCATCCTACGATTTACCTAACCAATGTTAAACCCATCCAAACCCTAAATCAGTGTCATTTGGTATCAAACCCATCCAAACCCTAAGTGTTTAGGGATTTACTTTCCCAACTCCTAATCTTAAAATCTACATAGCATAACTTATTTGTCAATTAAATTCCCTAACTCTAACCCTAAATCTCCATCTCTATCTAGGCTGAAACTCTAACTGGGAGAAGAGATACCGTACCACCGAGGAGAAACAGACAAAAATTTCTAGTGAAGAACTAATGCCCCGACAATTTAGCATTAAATATTACAGGGCAGGTAATGACATTATGGTAAAGATCAGTTTGTCAAATTTTGATAGATTTTTAAATTCGATCAAATTCATTAAGTCGCTCCAAATAGTGGAATGAATTTTGAAATACAAGGACATTCGCCAAGACAAAAGAGTCACATTGACAACCATCAAACTCGTACAAAGCATTTTCTTATGGTAGAATTAAAGCATCTTCAACAACGAAAAGGAAAAAGTAAGATCACCATACGGCCTAAAATGAAAAGCGAGATGAGCACAAATGTCTTCCCCCACATTACTGCAAGAGATATTCCTAAAGCTCTACAACCTACACCAGAGAGATTCTTAAATGGAGAATTAAACGCTAGAATTTAATCAACACGTGCTGAAAAGAGAGTTGGTGGAACTAGAGAGATTACAATAAAGATTTTTATGAGTTTAGATATAAATCCTATATCATTAACAAGACTTGATAGTAGAGTAACGAGATATAAAAATTATTTAAAAACGTGTGTTTTAAAGAGTGATAAAAATGAATTCTATTAAGATTTATAATAATTATGAGAAAATTAAGAAAATACACAAATAAAGGAGTGATCAAACCAAAAACATTTTTTTATTTAAATAATAGGCCCAGCAAAAAGAAATTAGAAGATTATAAAATAGCTAAAATAACAAATGATAAAAGAAATTTTGATCGATTTAGATGCATTAGGAAGTGTGAAAAATAAAATCTTTATTGAAAATGAGGCTATCAAAGGAAAAATGAAAATCATGTTTCATAAATGTTAAAAAAATTATTTTAAAATAATATAATAAACAAAATAATGATGCATATAATAAATTGATTCAAAAAGAGAATGGTAGTTAATTATGAAGGTCAATAACGATAAAACTTCAATAACAAGGGAAAAATCTATTGAAATTTGAAGAGTGGTGGTTATATTGCAAAGGTTCAATAAAAAAAATCTTTTGAATGAAAATTGAAGATTAATAGCAAAAGAGATGTTCAAAGATTATAGTAATTATAAAGGAACCAAATTTACGAGTTATGCAATGAAATTATGTAGAGATAATGAAAAAATGGCTAAGAAAAATTAATTCAATAAGAGTTTCATGCCACTATCCAAGCAATTTAGTAAGAAGACAATTATTAGACAAGTATAAAGAACGAGAGCTTTACATGATTTTAAAGATCTTGAGGTGCTTTATGATCCATTTCACGAAAGTTCACATTGTTTGCATTAAGGTAAAAAAAGGTGGCAAAAACATGTTAAAGAGAAAAAGAGGCTATTTTTGCCTAATTCAATGAACATTGTAGCTCCAATGGACGGGCATAACATTTTATACATAGATCACAATGTAATTCACAACTAATGATACACAAGTACAACAAATAAGAGTATGCACTTTTATGTCAAGCATCTAACAATGACATGTGCAAGATAAAACACTACTAGTTTCTTTTAAATAGTAAAAATAGTTCAAAAGTTAAAAAATTTAAAAACTTGACATGCATCCAACACTCGATCAACGGCTATCAAGCACTAATGGACATAACGGCAATTTTTTTCTTTTCTTTTTAAACCTTGTAACCAAACTTCTTAAATGAAAAAATGGAAAAATCTATGGATTTGTCTTTTCAATTTTTATTGCTTTTATGAATAAACATTTTTAAATATTGGAAATAGACAGATTTGTTATATAGTATTTATTGATTATATAATATTTTTTGAACTCACATATGCTAGGTGTTCAATTCAAGATCTTGCAGTGGAATACAAAGCACCCAAACAAATTGAGTTGCCTGAACAAAATATCTTGCATATGATCTATTAATTATAAAATACGGCCACTACTTGCACACATATTGCTCAGCAGATTTTTCTGCCAAGATTTTCATGACTGTAATATCCTTGTTAATTTCCTATCCATGTATTCGTGCATCAAAGATATCAACGCAAGTTTAATTATGCAAGCATGGATTAGATAAGGAAGATGATTGCATAAAATAAGGATTGAACCGCAGATGGTTTATTGACAATGGGACTATAACATCTGATCATACAACAAAAAAAAATCATGGGCAAAATCATAAAGCATATGAGACAATATGGACTAGCATCATACATAAAAAGACAAAAATAAAGTTGATGGCACTATAAAATAAACATTGCATTACAATAAATAATTAAAAAAATTTATTAACTTTGATCCAATATTTCAAATAAAATTTGAAATCATTACATTATCAGGATATAACTAAAATCTAAATTCATATAAATTGCATTAAGATGAATTGTATTCCTCTACGATCATAATGCATGGAGATGATTAAGTATTTATTTTAACCAGGCAAAGAAGGTCTGGGATGCTATGCACGCCTTAATGGTCCAAAACATGTTAGCAATTAGAAAGATAAATGAAAAATAAAAAATAAAAAAAGTTTTCAAAAGCTACATGAAGAACAAGACAAAGTAAATACCATTTTTAAGAGAGAAAGGAAGTTGAAGATAATCAAATGCTTCAAGAATCAGCTCTACCTTCTCCAGCAAAATTTCCTCTGCAAAATAAAATTAGACTATAAGAGGTTGAAATAATATTAAACCATGACCTACTTCATAGAAATAATTTCCATCTCAACTTCTAATATAAATTTGGTAAACACAGTAAAAGACATTCCTTTTCTACATAATTGCAGCTTATTAATACAAATTACTAAATAACAGGTTGATTGTTGGCATAGCTGTGATCTGTTGAGTTTAAATGAAGTTAGGCAGAATCCATTCGTAAATTCCTATAACTATTGCCTGTGCATTTCTAAAAAACAATAAAGAACATTCATCAGCAATGTATTTAGCAACATTGTTAAAAGAAACAAAAGCGGAACATTCCTCACAGCACACAAATGGCACAATTATGATAGAAACCAAGGAAACAAGTGAATGGCTACGCTACTTCTAAAATTGGTTATAATAACTTTAGGAAACAAAGAGTAACCCTGGCTGAGAACAACCAACTTTATGGAACAGCAGAAAAAGATTCGCAATTCAAATTTTCAACATAGTTCATTACCAAATAAAAGCCACATGAATTTATTAAATCTCTGAAACTTAACATTAAATAACCAACGGTGCCATCAATTACCATGAATTACCATGCAATATGGATACTGATGTGAAATATTGAAGCAGGGCAACACAGAGGGGATATGAAGCGAACCATATATAAGTTTATGTAAAGGGAAACACGTTATTTTTTTAAGAAATCTATCAAATTTTTCATCAAAATGAAGTGGCATGCACATATTGAACTACAATTCTAACCTTTTACAAACTTCATTACAGAATAGTGACTACGTGAATGTTAGACATCTCCTAAATCTCAGGGTCAAATTACACAGATGCAAGGAAAGCAATTAGATATTAACTACACCATATGGATACTGGTGCAACATATTGAAACAACGCAAGCAGAAAAGAGAACATAAAAAAAAAACATATAAAGCATCATGTAAAGGGAAATACATTGTCATAGAAACCTATCCCAACTTTTTTCACCAAAAATTTGCATACACATGTTGCAATATCAATATACATTTACCTCAATAGAAAAACGAGAGGGGTTTAAAAAAAATTTACATGAATGATTTTTTCATAAAGTGGAAATGAACCAGCTTTGAAGAATTAAACGTTGAAAGAATTTTATTCGCCTCTTATAAGAACAAGAAGTACACATTTTGGAATGTAGAACACATTACAAATCAAACGTCAAAAATGAACGAAACTATTCTCATTTCAAAAACTCTTGATTTTGAAATGAGTATAGTTTCGTTACGCAAGATCACAAACCTTACTCGCTACACGATTAGTTCAGTCAATTCAGTCGTTTAGCCCAATAAACAGATATAAATTAATGCCACAGCCAAGTAAATACACCCCACCAAAATATGAAACAATTACTTACCGTTCCATAACCCAATCTTGAGCTGCTCCTTTTGGATTCCCTTCACATAACGACCAAGGTATCCTGCAAGCACCTGGCTAACTACCCCTTCGAACATGGCGGAATAAGAGATTGATCACCTATCCTCACCGAAATGAAGCCCGCCTCAAAAACATCGGAGTTCTAAAGCGGCAGAATGACCGACAAGCTACTGAATGGCCAAGGAGAATGCAGCTGTGTTGATATCAGCCGCTTCCGATGGCGGACAGGAATAGGAAGAGTGGAGAAGGGAAAGGAGGAATGCCGAACGATTTCCGGCGTAGACCGTAACCCGAGCCACACGGGTTTCTAGATTCTATTTTTTTCATCAATTTTATAAATGTATGTATATTTTGGGCAGTANTTTCCGGCGTAGACCGTAACCCGAGCCACACGGGTTTCTAATTTCTTTTTTTTTCATCAATTTTATAAATGTATGTATATTTTGGGCAGCAAATAAATACCCCCCAAATTATGTATATTAGCGCATCCACCCCACAAATTCTGTATATCAGCACACCCACCCCCCAAATTTGAGAAAAAATATTACATGGGGACTTCGCACGTAGCGAAGTTCAATGAAATTATACCGTGGAGGTGATCAGCCCCGGTAACATAAGGAAATATTCTCCTCATGTTATTTAGATATTATTGTGTTAATATCCCATCAATGAAATATTCCCAGAACATAATAACATGTGAATAACACATAATAACACCTGAATAACAAGAGAGAAATATTCTCTTGTGTTACCGGACTAATCACCTCCACGGCGTAATTTCATTGGACTCCGCACATAACTCTACGTGCGGAGTACAGATGTAATATTTCTCTCCAAATTTGAACTGTTACATATATGTCTACCGATTTCTATCTTTTTTTACATAAATTGTGCAGTTTGTACAAGAATATTAAAAGGGAAATCTACAATTGTACGATTCTTATAAATTTTTGGCTCACACAAATTATGATATTTATATGCATAGCATTTTATCTATGCATAAAAAATATAAATTTGTCCATTAAAAAGTGATAATTAATGTTATTTTTTATGTATGTGAAAGAATTTAGTGATATGTGTGTAAATAAGAAAATTTTGATGTCAAATACACAAATCCATTAGATTTGAGTGCAATGTATGTAAACGCCCCAACTTAAAATTAGGGTGATTAATAAGTCAATACATGAAAATTCATGGTAGGCATCTAAATCTCTAGCAAAAATTATATGACAATGATATCTTCATTAATAGATTAAATTCTAAAATTATAGACTGAAATATTTAACATACTTTGTGGCTATATTATTTTATTTCTAAAAGATTTTTATTTTTCTTGACAAAAGTGTTAGTTTCCATTTAACTTTTGAAAATATTGTTGAGTGTTATATTTTTCCTCGAAGTTAAATTATTCATTTATGTAATACGAAAATTATTTAGGTTAAAAAAATCAAAATGTCAAAATCAATTTTAAATTAAATCAAATAAAATCAACACTTTAATAAAATAATAATAATATAAATTAATCAATGCATTTAATTTAATTTAATAAAATCAAGACTTCCATCTACATTACCATAAATTTTCCTTGGAAGAGAGATGATAGATTTAACTAATTTTGTTTCTTTTAGTGGCCATATTTAGTGATGGCACTAAACTTCAAAATATAAAAAGTGATTATTTATGAGAAAAATAATTAATGGGTTTAGGAGATATTTTAAATAAGGTTGATTAAGAATCTCTGATACTTAATTTTAGGATTTAAGAATTTCTTAAATGGTAAGAGGATAAATTGAGATGAGAAGTAAATTAGAGAAATCAGCTCAACAAAGTGAAGTTTTAGATTTGCATTCCTTCTCTTTCTTTTTTAATAGATGGTACTTAAGGAGCATTGGTACTTAATAAGGAGGTTAAAAGCCTCTTTTATTGTTTATGTTTTCATGAATTCACAAAAATTTCCTCCATACAGTAACATGCTATATACTTTCAAAAGATTTAGACTTTTAAAATGTCTCAAAGGTTTTGATCACCAGACACTTTAAACAAGCCCATCCTTATTGGCTCTTCTAACATTTCTTTTATTAGCTTGTAATTCAAGAATACTAAGAATCAAGCATTCATATAAGTTATGATTGTGGGATCAAGCACTATTAACCACGTGGTTTGTGTTAAATGGTCAACCATATGAGTCGACTTAAGACAAATCTCTATTGTAACACTTAAGAGAGTGTTCCCTTCATATTTTCTCCCTCGGCTTCTTTAATAAAACTATCAAACCTTGTTTAGTTATTGCCACTCACTATGTTATAATCAGTAATGGTTGTTCACAAGTAATCATTAGAGTAAAGGTTTTAAGCCAAAAAGACTACCAAAGTATGCTCATGTACTCATACCATCTCTTTCCCATCTTATTATTAATCTATTCAATTATTCTCAAAGCCTCTTTGTAATTTATTACTTCCCAATATCTCACTTGATGGCATTTAATCCTCAAATTAAGCATCGTAATCCATTTAAATTCTATGTGCGATGGGAGTTGATTTGAGCTCAAGTAATGATCCCAATGTTTAATGAATACCCTACAAAAGGGAAATGAGAGGGGAACTAATCACATGGTTCACACATGAAAGTTTTGAATTTGAATTTTTTATTATCATCTGAAATCTAAATTTAATCATTAATTTTCTATGTATGAGCTCTATATTTTATTAATCCAATGGAGTTTTAAGCACCTTTTTCATTGTTTGAAATTGATAATATTATTAATGTTGCAAATATTATATTTATTAACACGTTATTTAAGAAATTGAAGCTTCAATTATTTGATTAAAAATATCAACCCATCCAAAAAGCTGTCATATTAAATAATAAATAAATAAATAAACAAAAGAATAAGGAAAGGGAACTTTGACTTTATATAACACAAAATAATCATAACTGAAGAAATATGTCCTTTTTTTCTTGGAAAAATATGCTCAAAAGTTCATTTGACACTAAAATATGTTCAATTTTTATAAATGGTAGCTATAACCCATAAAAAATAGTGGTGGAACTTTTAGATCATAGGAGTTCCTTAACCCTTATTAATAAATCTTGTTTGTATCTGATAATAACAATAGCATGTGTGTTTCAAATGTGACAGAGTTTCACAGTAATGACCTCTTCTTTAAGCATCCATGTTAAAAATGGTGCATTTGGTTATTTAAGTTTGAAAATGTTACTCATACTATGAATACTAAATTAAAAAGGCCATTAAACATCAACCTACTAGAAACTTGTAATAATCATTTGTAATTATAACTAAATCTTAATTGAACCATCTTTTTAATTTAACAAAACTATCTTCAAGTCAATCTTGAGCTGAATTTTTTGAACAAATGATTAAAAATTGATTGATTCATCTCCAAATCATGATTAGGTCTTCTTCAAATAATAATTAAATTGCCTTAAAATTGTAATTAAACCATCTGTAAACCCTATTTAAATCATATTTAATCCATGTTTGAATTCGGCGTGAACTATCTTTGAATATTATTCAAAACTTTGAATATTACTAGAACAATATTTGAATATGATTGGCACAAGGTTTGAAGATTGCTTGAAGAGGGCTTAAAAGTGGTTCAATCTTGTTCAAAATGGTTTAAAGTGGCTTGATCATGACTCCTTTTATTTTGTTAGCATTATCTTGTTTAAGCTAACTCATTTAAAGTATGTTGTTGTTCATTAAGATATCTATCTAATATTACATATACAAATATATTCTAGTGTTTTGGTCAATATAAAGTTAGAGAGGTAATAGAGAAAGTGCTTAGAAAGTTTGAGACTAGTGGTTGTATTATCAAGATTGAGAGATCTCAATTCAATAAATCCTTTAAATATACTTAATTTTCAGATATTACTAAAATTGATTGATGATGATTTTGAGAATATGTGTTACTCGATTATATTTAATTTTTTAAGTAAAAACTCAATGTTTGTCTTTACTAAATATATTATAATCACTAGGCATGAAGAATACCCATTTGAGGAATTCAATAAGTTGAGCAAAAAAATGGGGAAAATAGATGTTAATTTTCATGTTTATTCCACAAGTCAAAGTTAATGAATGTGACCAAAATGAATTGTAAGTAATATGGTGTTGCATGAAATTGGTTCAAAATCCTTGGCCATGATCGAAATGACTCATATGTTGCATATTCCCAAAATATACCGCATCAATGTGTTTGGAGTATCAAATTTTTCAAGAAAGGTCTTCTAGCATCACAAAATTGAGCTAAAAAAACTAAGTTGGACAAGATACAAAAATTGGGATTAACTATGAGAATTGAGCTGAACTAATTGATAAAACACATTATAAAGTAATTTGTATTTTTATATTTTTACCATAATTTTTTTTTAAATTTAAATAAATTTACTATACATGTCATATAATCGTTATAGGAGAACCATATATTATAGGGTAAATTACTAACTATTTTTTAAGTCAGTAATTTAGCAATAGAAATTGTGTCTAATTAATTTAGCTGTTGAATAGAGGTTAAAATTACAGACACAATTAAGTGATCATTTATTTCTTTAATTAAAAGTAGATGAACAGTGACTAAACGTTTTGTGGCATAGTCTAATGGGTGAAATTTCAATAGCTAATCAGACACTAGTCATTATTATAACCTAACCCACATGGTGAACCACTCATTTTCTCTGGTTCTCTCTTGCACTTCACATTGCACTAGCCTCCAACCAGCTCTGATGAATGTTCTAGTGAACTTTGGCTTCGATGACACTTCGGATTTGATGACCCAAATCCGGACAACCCAAAATACTACGGTTAGGAAGGTAACTCGATTTCTCTCATCTTCCTTTCGTATTTCACTTTCATTTTTTGTTATGTGAGTTCTTTCTTTTATGAATGTAACTTAAACTCTTGTATTTTTATACATGGCTCCTTTTTTGTATTTGCATTTGGGATGGGAAGCTTGCCTGACTTTCTCATCATTTCTTTGATGATTTGATTGGCTTTGGAGGCATATCAAATATGCTATTGTGTATGCAAATCAATTATTCTATCATATATGTGAGGCTTTCATTATATGTATATTATGCAATAAAGTGGTTTTTTTTTTTGGTTATAAGATGGATGTCTGATGTGTTTAAGCATTCTTCTGTTTGCATATTACGTTTCATTCATGTATTTAGGATTTTAAGCCATTGAACTCAATCTTATTAATGTGGAATCACATGTCTACGTTACAAGCTATTGGGAGTATGTTTAAGATTCAAACCTCCAAATATTTATGCTCATTTACATGTGCAAATATATTAGAGACATATATAATATATTTTATGGAACTTTATAGAAGGGAGGTACAATTTTAAAATTAATATTATCTAAGTGGTAAGTAAGCATTTATTGTAATGAGATTTTAGGTATTTAAAGCTCATATCTCCAAAGGTCTATCCTTTAATTTTCTTATTCCTTAAGATACGTATCTGTTAGAGATAGGGTTGTCAAAACGACTAGTTGTTCTCGAACAACTTGTTAAGCAGCTCGTGTTTGGCTGGTTCGTTAAGTTTAATGAGCCGAACACGAACAAATATTTGTTCTCTTGTGTTATGCTCAAATTTGCTCAAAAATAAATAAATAAATTAATAAATAAATATAAATATAAATATACTCAATATTCTGTGGTGTTATGGGCGTTATTCTGAGGTGAACACTACAGAATAACACTGATAACACCAATAACACCGCAGAATAACATCCGAGTAACACCCGCTGTGTTATCGATGTTATTCCTCCGTCCGCGATGTTATTGGTGTTATTCTACGCCACAAAATAACATCGATAACACCAATAATATAGTGAAATAACACTGAGTAACACTTTCTGTGTTATTAGTTTTATTCCGCCATCTGCGGTGTTATTGGTGTTATTCCACACTGCAAAATAACACCGATAACACCATAATACCACAAAATAATACTGATTAACACATGTTGTGTTATCAGTATTATTCTGTCTTCAGTGGTGTTATCGATGATATTCTGCGATATTATTGGTGTTATCAGTGTTATTCAGGGCTATTTGAGTGTTGCTCAGGTGTTATTGCGGGTGTTTCTCGGATGTTATCACTGTGTTATTGGTGTTATTTCGCAGTCTATGGTATTATTAGTGCCATTTCGCGACATATTATATTCTACCAAGTCTATTTCGAGCCAAACACAAATAAGAATATATTATTCGAGTCAAAGACAAACACAGTGTTCACGAGCCAATTTGAACACTAGCCGAACACGAGCCAAGGCTCAGCTCGCTCAAGCTCGGCTCATTTACAAACCTAGTTAGAGACATACATATACTCCATTTTATGAAATCTAATGCATTGATTGGAGATATGGGTTTAAAATAAAAACTATCTATATCTTAAGTATCTTTCTATAATTGAGTCATATACTTTAGGCTTTATCATGTGAATTTTTCATGTTTTAAATTCAAATTTATTTCGTTTTCATGCATATGTTTTTTCATATATTTATGTTAATTGTTCACCAAGAGTATTGTACATGTGACTTGGCATGCTTGCACATTCATAATCTTTTTAGAGTTCATGGCATTTTATATCCTCCTAAAACATATATTATTCTATATCCACCTCGAGTACATAAAATCTCGTGTGTTACCTATGTAATACTTTAAATTCAATTATTACATGTGTACGTATGTATGAAAATGTATATTTAATTGATGTGTTGAATGCATTTGTTCTTGAATATAGGGATTCAATGGATGTCTAAAATTAAGATCATAGATGTATAATAGATTACATCCATAAAAAAATGAATAATTAATGAGTTATTGAATGGTGTTGAATGTTACATATTAGTGACATCACAACATTCTACTTACCTTTTAGAGCAGAAGTTTCGATGATTCTATTCCATACACAATATCAAGTCTTCCTAATGCAAGATGACATTAAGTTGGATTTGTATCGTAGAGGATTTCAACCTACTTAATAGAATTGGGTTGAGCATGGAGAGTAAGAGCCACATTTTGAATATGATCAGGTCGGTGTTTCTCTGCCCCTCCACATGAATATGACTCTACCTTATTTGAAGAAATGGTATTTGTGAAACCCATGCTTACTTTACTGAGCAAGCGACTGATAATGAGCCACCAAAAAGCGAATCAAATTTTGTGTTTGAATTATTGAGTGACACACAACGGTCATTATGGGAGGGTTGCACGTATGGTGCTTATGATGTTGAGTATTAAATTAGACCATAATATGCTTAGATAATATTTTAACTAAATTGTAGGGTCATTAAAAGAAGAAAATCCTAATGATAATTTAGTACCAGAAGACCTATACATAATGAAAAAATTGGGGTGAAAATTAGAGTTGACATCAGAAAATATAAATTATTGTACTAATGGTTGCATATTATATTATTGAGCTAATACAATGGAGGCACAATGAAGTTTTGTGGAAAGACTCAAATCACATAGTCACAAAAAAAAAAATACATACATGTCTATTTTATTTCTTACTAATTTCTTGTCTTCAAAGACTCGTCTCTATGTGTACGACTCTGCATATGAGATGATATCATAACAAAATATGTGAAAATAATTCATTGATACAATTGACAAATGAACAAGCCTGAAAAACATTTTGATCCTTTTTATATTGAATTTATAGTAGATTTCTACAATGTTAAACTTGGCTTATGTGTAGATGGTTTAACACTCTACAGTTAGGCCAGTTCATCCTACTCATACTAGTTGGTGATAGTTATGCCTCATAATTCTCCGCAAGAGATGTGCATGACTGTGAATTTAATATTTCTCTCATTGATCATACTTGGTCCACAGAGCTCGAAGTATTGATGCATATTTATAACATCTAATAAATGAGCATAAATTAGTTTCGAAAATATATGTTGTCACTTATGCTATTACATCAAAACATAATTTTTAAATAAAACCCACCCTCATGTGAACAATAAATGATTTTTTAATATATGGAATGTTAGTAGGATGGAGCACTATTGAAAAGTTAGCTTGGTCATATTGTATGGATTTATCTGAAGTATTTACTTTAAAACAAGACGAAAATTTCATGATTCTTCTATCATCAAATATTCTTACATGATGATCATCCATTCAGAAGAAATAAAGATGTATTATTAAAAAATAAAGTTGAGAAATCAAGTCCTCTACCAAGGTTAAGTGAGGATGGCTTGTAGCAGATGGTTAGTACAATTACGAAGATTATTGATTCTCCAAAACTATAATCTATTTATCATTGTGTTTTTTGATAATATATTTATCATTGTGTTTATTGTTAAAAGTGAAACTAATGATAATGCTAAAGCTAAATTAGACTTGAAAGAGTATCACAAAATAAGGGGGCTACAACTTCAAGAGACGATTGAAGGTAAATTGATAATGCATAAAACCAAGTATTGACTTATTTTGGAGCAGTGAAGAAAAAATCTATGAATAGTTGCGATATCTGAAGTTCCCTAATGGCTATGCATCTAACTTGATTTGTTGTATCAATTTGGGTGCAGGAAGGATAAAGCATGAAAGTCATGATTATCATGGTTTTGTAGTGCTTGTTATCTGTTGCATTTATTATTTTACCAAGTCGAATAATTAATCTAATTATTGAAATGAGTACATTTTTTAAATAATTAAGTGCAGCTCATTTGAAAGTTTATGATACTTTAATAAATGTTATGAATCCACCTTGAGGCTATATGATATTTTAATTATTGATACTTTAAGACAGCTTAAAATGAGTATTTTAGTAAGATTATGCAAACTTGAGCCTGACTGCTTTGACTCAATGGAGCATCTATCTATGAATCCACCTTAACATTTGATGGTACCATGATTAAAATGCCAAGTGACTGGAAGAGGTATTTCTACTTTGTTCATAGTAAAGCTGATGGATGATCCCAACTGAACCATTGCAGTTTGAAGGGGAAATGCCTTGTACCCTTTTGATGACTCCTTAGAAGGATGAAAGTTATCAATCAACAAAGAAGACAAAGATTAACCAATATGCCTTGCTTGAGTTCTTGAAAAAGATTTTGGAAGGTGAGTGTCGTGCTTCCTTCTCTTTTTATCATGGAAAGCATAACCCTTGAAATTTGTGTGGTATACTTCACTTCTCTTTTTTGGTCAACACCAATACGTGTGGTATACTTGTCTAATACACCACACCTATTGTAGGTTAATTTGTTGACCTCATTTTTATGAGACATGTTCCTTTCTATCTTTAGAATCTAGGATCTAGCCTTAGGATTTTCTTAATGACTCTCCTAGAGGACTAATGTTGGGAAAGTGAGAAACCACATAATAATAAGGTCAACAAAGAGACCATGTTTTGGTAAGCTGCATTGTTTTACCAACATGTTGAATTGACGTCTCTTAGGGAGGAGAAGGCAGGCCTTTAAGCCAAATTAGTTGAGGAGGCCAAGTATAGAAGTGTTCTAGGGGAGCATGCGAAGGAGTTGGCTAACGATAAGATGAGACTTCAACATGAGGTGATTCTAGGCAAATCAACTTTTATTGATTATAGAATGGTCACTTATCAGACTCATGTTGTAGGGCAATAGAACAAAGAACTTTCCAGAAGAATTGTTGAATTGCAAAAGTATGTCGGTATGCTTTGTGGTGAATTTGGTCAATTTAAAAAACAATTGAAGGGTAGGCAAGTCGAAGAGGAGCTCTTCGCCATCCTCCCCAATATGATACAATATTACACAACTGGTGGGATCGATATTTGAGACTTAAACAAAAAGTCATATATTACTTCGTAACGTTACGTATACTTGTGTAGAATCTCAATCTTAAGTGTTTAATGTTATTATTACAAAAATACCACATCAAGTTTTTGACACCGTTGTAAAGCGAAGTCAACTTTATAAATTTTACACAACTATATTCAACCGAAATCAGTTCTCGCTCCGGGATGTATGTTTTGCTCCTTTCTTCTTCTTCTGATCTCAGACAAAGTGCCCATTTGGGTCTTACTCTTGGTAGAACCTGTTGAGGCAGCTCTTGCCTAGGTGGTTCACAGCTTGACATCCCATATCTATGTGCCACTTACCTTGATGATCTCGTATGCGCACTGGGTTGATCTTTTAGAAGGAGATTTGGAGGTTTCTTGCTTCAAATCTTTTATAAAATTTAGGAAATGTTCTCTCAGCTCTGTTGTGTCACCACTCTCTATTACAGTTTATTATGTTTGTTTGATCACAAGAAGGATACACTTACTAAGTTTGAGTATGAAGTTCACGCTCACCACATCTTTTAGGATGTTAAATCCTTTTAAAATGTAAAGTTTTATATTGTTTGCAAGTTCATCCAACCTAGTAACATTCTAGTATTTAAGAGTAAGGTGTAAAGGATGGTGATGGAAGGATCTCTGCTTCCCTCGTAATGAGAGAAAGAGAGAAAGAGAGCAAGAAAGTGAGTGTGTGTGAGTGAGTGAAACCCATTTGGAGGTCCATTATTTAGAGGAAAATGAAATAATCCCCCTATGAGCCCTTCTTTCATCATTATTTTATACATTAAAGAAAAATAAAATAAAATCACATTTCATGCTATACAACGTCTACCCGCAACGTCTTATTGAAAAGATTGAGATGTCTACCCGCAACTTCTTATTGAAAAGATTGAGATGTGGGTGTCGTGCATCGCCTTAAGTGAAGATTGACACATGTCCTTGTATTTAATGATGATCTTCCTCAGTGGTTCGAGTTGATTCAAAAATATTAGCAAGTGGGCTCAATTTGATCATTTCTGCGGGTGGGCTTAGCCTAGGGGTGTAAGTGAGTCAAGCCAACTCATGAGTCTAATCAGGGTCGGCACGATATGTGGCTCGTGAACTGAGCTCAATGACCTAACAAAAGAAGCTCAAGCCATCCCCTACTCGACTTATTAGCTCGTGAGTTGGCTTGTTCAAACAATAGTTAATAAAAAATATACTTAAAATATTTTTAAAATTAAAAAAAATTTACTTTAATTTATTAAAAATGTTTGATATTAATATTTTTATATCTTATATCATGCAATTACTTTTTATTTATCTCTTAATTGTTCATTCAATTTGTCATTTAACTATAATTAACTTAAAATTAATATTTTTTTCTCTCTTTCATGCTAAACAAGCAGCCTCCTTAGCAAGCTCCAACTCGATAAAATAATCAAGCTCAAGCTCAAGTTGAAAGTGGCTCAAGCTCGACTCGTTTTCAGCTCTAACTTAGTCCAACCACTTTAAAAGGCGGGCTCAATCCGACCACTTCGACAGATGAGCTCAATTCAAGAATAATTGAATATTCAAATATGTGACTATGGGGCCCATAAGACTTTTAGGAAGTAATCCTGAAAAAACCTTGTTATGTTATTTGACTGTAATTAGATATGCATTCTGAATTTCAGTTCATTATATCTATTACAGATAATCACAACTTAGCAAATATGGTCCCCACGGAAACCATACACGTAGTACTTGAATCCTATTCAATTAATGTCCAAATAGGATTCAAATAAAATATAAATTCTCTTTGAACATCATTTGATTTGGACTAATATTTTATCCAAACCAATATGATTTGTGATGGTACTTGAAGTTTAGAGAAAAAAATTGCGTACATAAAAGTATGCAGAGCTACGTACGTCAGTAACCTACAAATAAGTTACAAGGAGGTTATATCTGCGTTATACCCCCTGTAATCTATTGTAACCTACAAATATACGAAAAAAAAAGTAAGAGGATTACAAGGAGATTATAGAGGATATAACACAGTTATAACCTCACAATAACCTACTGACGCACGTAGCTCTGTGTATGTCTTATATACGCAAATTTCTGTTGATGTATAGGGTATCGTACGCAATAAAAAATGAGTGTATTTTAATCTAAAATGAATTTTAAGATATATTTTTTCAATAGAACAGATGGGCATGTCTCCAATTTTTGTTCAAGTTTCCTGAACATTAAATGCTGCTCAGATAATAACAACCGGTTCAAATTTGATTTCAAACGCAAAGCAATGTTAGACCAAATCCTAAATAATTAAACCATAAAAGTATAGCTATGTAGCTTTCAGTTGTCGACACAAAATTGTAATCAGATACATGCAAAAACAAGCAAGACCGTAAAATAGTTTTTACAAAATATAAATCTCATAAAATAATTTGAACAAAATTCAAGCTTCAATGTTACCAGCTTGACATTGATGCCAGCAAACTAAGAAACAATTTTAACATATAAAAGATGTAATTTTAACAAATAAAAAATAATGTTTCCACAAAATGAGATTCAATCTAACAAATATAACGCCTAACTTTAATGAAACAAAAACTTGATTCTCAATAATATGAAACTATTAATTTCAATAATATGAAGCTTTTGAATCAACAGTACAAATTTTTAGTTTTAACAATATGTATCCGCATTATGGATTCTTAACAGAGTACAAATACTATTCTATACTGTGAGCATTGATGCTGTTTATTATACCCTCTGAAGGACAAATAACTCAAATCCATTTCCTATAAAAATTTCAAGAAAAAAAAAATTTACAAGACTCATCTGTTTTGTTTCTCTGATGTACAGTAATTTGGCTGAATATCATCTTAAGATTTCATTATTCCAGCGGGAGAAGACTTTTTCTGTGTTCTGCAGTAATTACGATTAATCAATGAACACCCACAGGCCACAATAGCCTGCAAGACTGCACGTTCTTCGTCTACAAGTTGTTGAATCAATACCACATTCATCATCACTCCTGCACCTATGATCAGCTCGGTTATCATGAATATGGCAAGCACTCTCAATCTGACGGCCGGTATTTTCAAGGAAAGTTACTGGACAAACTTGCTGCGACATGGAGCTCAAAGGAAGCACATCATCTTCACTCTGCACCAAGATTAATAAATTCAAGGAAGATTTAGATACCGCTCAATTCCTGTGTATTTAGATATTTGATACCTAAACTTCAATTTTACATACATGCAAACTTACCTATGCATGAAAAGGTCTATTTCACTTTTTAAAAGTTACCATGGTGGTATTTTTTATGTGATATAAAAAATTTGGGTGGTATAAATGTAGAAAGTAAAGTATAGGTGTTAGATATACATATACATAGGAATTGGGTGGTATGTATTTGAATTCCCCTAAATTCAAAGATAATACATGTGTTTAGTAATATTTTAATGCAAATACATGTATTTACATATCTAACACCGAAACTTCAATTTTTACAGGCATGCCAACTTACCCAAGCATGAAAGTGTTTATTTCACTTTCCAAAAGTTTCCATGGTTGTATTTTTTATGTAAAATGAAAATTTTGGTTGGTATAAAAGCAGAAAGTAAAGTATAGGTGTTGATATGAAAAATTTCCATAAACTCCGTGACAAGTTACCTTTATAATGCATTGTATTTGTGATTTAACTTTTTTATTGGTTAGGAATTCGAAGATTTATTTTTTCCTTCAGGTCCTATAGGGGAATGCCATCATAACTTGTTGACAAAGATTATCTTGGAATGGGTCAACTTATACATTCTTCTTCTCAAAGGGCGTACTTTGCTTCGTCAAAAATCAGTACATAGTTCTCGGCTTTTAGTTTTGAATAAAAGAGGGACCCTAAAAAAAAAGAGAAGAAAACTCTTCTTAATGAATTCGTTCATTTAGCGCCACCAGCAGCCACTTACCCATCTTGTTTTTGAATTTCTATGACAAACATAAACGACCACTGTTAATCAAAGTACTGGTTCCAGTGTACGTTCAACCTAATCTGCTCACACATGGCATACTCTTAGAGTTGGATCTCTGGGATCATACATCTTCTATTTCCCATTCATTCAAACCTTTTGCTTACGCTTCAACTCAAAAACGTGAAACCTTTCCTTATGTCGTTATTGTGAACAAACCAAAAATTGTAAAATCAGTTCTTAGCCATATAGAACATCTTTTGACCAAAGAGTTTTATTTTCCCTTCAATTTCATTTAACGGATAATGTTATACAACGCTCAAGTTATTAATCTACTTGAGTTATAATGATTATTACATTTCATCAGATGATTCTCTTGATGCCAGTTAGTTGATAGTCCTAATGATTGCATATTTGTTCATATTTTATAATTATAAGTACATCAATTTGTTGATTTACGGTTTCTTCAGTTTGAACTTGGTCTAAAAGACCAGCTAAACAAACAAAAGTAGTTCTCTCCAGGAAGAAATTATGATGGACATAAGTTCGATGGAGTTATGCTTGCATGATGTTAGAAGAAAATAACGAGCAGTTCCAACAGGTGAAATAACGTGAAATATTTCAACAAACATGCAAATAGAATAATAAATAGAGCAATGAAAACATTTCATACAAAAGAGTTCAGATGCAGGAAGATGATAAAAGCAACCTTAACTCTTGTCCAGTTACGTGGAATATAATATTCAGGTAGTTTTTCATGCCATGAGCTTCTTATGGGAAGTGGATGACCCTCAGTAGTAAATATATAATTTTGGCCAGCTAAAAATGTGTCATCATAAAGAAGATAGAGGTATTTACATCTGCAACAAAAGAATAGAGCATGCATATGAAACGTCATTTTAGTAAAAAGTAATCATCACAGCAACTATTTTTCCATGATAAGTAGGCAACAATATTACTGACGTTTCAGAAAGAAAGAAACTGTGCTGATGATCTTCCTGCTGCATTGTTGTAACATCTCTAATACTAGCAAAACCACCAGTAACTTTGGCATAGCGATTGAGCGAGCTAATAATTGATTCACCAACTTCCATATACCATGGATCTGATCATACATAAAATCAACTAAAACATTACAAGGTACATCGAACAATCTTCAGTAAATAATCTAAATTATGCATAATATATCTAAAATCACATATAGGTCCCTCAATCAAGCTAGAAGCCATTGGGTCCCTATACTCTCAAAACTCACTGCTGTTTCCCTCAGGTGTAACATAAGTTTCATATAGACATTTCTCCATTAACGCAGGTTAATAGTCAGACAAAAGATAGTACCAACATTAACAAGACATTTTCTTTAGTATTTTCCTAGAACCAAACCCTTAAGTTCTCTGTCACTCCTCTTCTCTTCCTCTATGATAGATTTGCTATTAAGGTTGGTATAGGAGGGTGTTAAAAACACTCAAATCTCACTGTTAGTTGCATTCAACTTAAATTATTCATACAATCAAACAATTTATTTCTCTTCTAAAAGTTTTGGCATCTAGGTGTAATAATAATTGTTTAATTATAAATTGATTTGGAATGTTATAAAAAAATGTTCTATTTCCCTGCACATGAGTGTAGTTCGCTCAACCTCGCATTGCCTGTGGGTAAATAACTGAGGGCATGATGCCCTCCCATGCAAATAAAGAGGGTGAAGCAATGAGCGAGAGAGCGAGATAGAGAGAGAGAAACAAGAGGAAGAAGGAAGAAGAAGGGAAATCTCAAGTAGGTGGCTCGAGCGAACCTTCTTCAAGCGGGCGTGAGTGAAGGAAGGAGTCGCAATCGAGGGAAATTTACGAGACGAGCACCCTTTTCTGCGATGGAGAAAGGGGAGACCGAAGGCATGTTTGGGAATGTACATTTGGAGTGAAAAAAGTGAAGCGGTCCAGTTTCAGTCGAGTGGCTCCTGGAAAACTCTTGTGTGGGGGAGACCTCGACCGAGCTTTCTAAACTCCAAGCACCGAGAACAGCTCATGCAGAAGACTTTTCCGCAAGTTTAAGGTGCTCGACCGAACCCCAAATGATAACGAAGGTAATCCAAACCACAATAAGAAAAGTAAATATTATTACTAAAAGCACATTGCCAGTAGCGAACAACAGGGGGCGGCGATGCTGGAGGAGCAGTATGCGGTAGGCAGCCTGTTGGGAGGTGTGGGGGACGGGAGACAACGGACAGTGATCCAGAAGAGGTCGAAGATGACCAGAACAACACCCAGAAGAGGGAACGACAACCTGGAAGAAGTCAGTGATGGTCGAGACAACACTGGACAGAGTGGACAACAACCTGGAAGGCGCGAGATGGGCCGGCTACAACATGATAGTTACTGGAGGTGGCGAACAATAGCAGTGAGGGTGAACTGGGCGACCGACGATGACTGGACTATGGCTAAATGGCAAGTGGCAGCAACGACGACGAAGTATAGTGAAGGTATTTGGGGGAAGATAAGTATCCCACAAGGTCGTTACAGTCAGAGCACCTCTCAAACTGTTGGAGAGAATCACCACCTCGAACGAGTTCCAGACGGAGCACCTCCTCGTCGTCAGGTAACACCCTCAAAAGAAAAGAATGCCACAAAGGAAACAAACTGAAATCTGAAATGATCAAAAACAAACCCTAAAGCACTCAAACAACACATATATAATAGTTGCTAGTACTTAGGAAAGAAAAGAACAGAAATTGGAAAGAAATAGATATAAGGAAGGGGAGAAAAGAAGCAAGCAATAGAATAAGAAGGAAATCCTCCTTTTTTAAGGAAGGGAGGTAATTCCCGCCCAAATAGAAGGCTGGCTTGTCTAGCCTCCCTTCTGGATAGGCACACATATGCTAGACTAACCGGTCCAGCTACAATATCACGTTAGTCTCGCAGAGTTGAGAGAGCTTCGACTTCATCTGCTGAAGCTTCTGGTTCCACTTCTGTCATCCTACTAGCACTTTGATCCCACTAGAGATTGCATCTTTTCCCAAAACACCTAAGAAATTTTATTCAATTGCAAGCTTACATCCACAATGGTCCAATTTTCTGAGAATCTACTACTGAACGGAACAGAGTTTGCGTATCTCGCCTCTGATGCAAAATACTCCTCAAGTCATCCAAGACCAGCTTAACCGATCTGAAGTGGGGGTAACTTGAAGCTCCCCACACGGTGGTGGCGCTACTGGTAAGGTATCGGCCCTAATATCCTGATGTCCTCAGGCATGTCTGTCCCGTGTCTAGAGTTGGTGTATTAGTACTATCATCCTCTGTTGTTACCAAAACTGTTCCCACTGATACTGCTCTGCTGGTAAAGGCTTCTGTGATCTCGGGCTCCGCTGAGGGAAGTAAGACTATGCGCTTCCCATCCCTCGTGCAAGAATAGGTATTTTTGAATTCGTCGTACTGAGTCTTCAGGTTAAAATGCTACGGTCTCCCAACAAAAAGTGTCAGGCATCCATAGGGACGATGTCGCACCACACCAAATCCTGTAGCTGGCTCCCAATCGAAAATTTCACTAAGCACCTCTAGTCAATGTTGATTTTGTTCACCTTCTTTAGCCACTTTAGAGAATATGGTTAGGGGAGCCTCCGGGTCACAAGTCCCGACTTCACCATCTGTGTAGATACCAAATTCTTACCACTCCCTCGGTCGATGATAAGACCGCATACCTTCTGTTAACTTTGCAACAGGAGTAAAAGATAATGTGGTGAAGCCACTGTGGATCCCTCGTATCCTCAGCCTGTAGAATCCGTCGAACCACAAGTATTTCTCCTTCATCTGGTGGCTGATAGTACACCTCACCCTGTTCCTCAGCTTTCTCCTCATCGCTTACCTCCTCCATGATGCCCTGCTTTGTAAAAGATACGACTCGGCTCATCGGGTAGCTAGAGGCAAAGTGCGCAAATCAGTGGCGTTTGAAATATTTTTTTGCGAGGATTATAGTAGGCGTGCTACTCTTCTATGATTTCTTCTTACTGAGGGTGGCTTTATCCTTATCTGAACCGGTTTTCTCAACTCCTTGAGGTGTGCTCCTGTTGATGTCTCCAACTGTGGGCAGCTACCTGATTAGTGGTGGTAGCCTGATCTGTTTCTGCTACCGCTTAACTTTCCATGCTAAGGTATGGACATCCAAGTGATGAATAAGGCTACAGCTGCATAGCTAATAATGAGCTTCGGGCCCCCAAAATAATGGTTTATGATATACTCATCTGGCTTGATGAAATCACACCTCATCTGCAACTGATCAAACTGCTCTGTGAACTCCTCTACTGACAGATCCCTCTGTTGCAAGTAGCCGAGCTCAGAAACATATCTAGGCGGTAATAGAGCGAGAGATATTTCTTCTGCATCGCTTTTCATCTTCTCCCACTTGATAATCTTATCCCAACCTTCCCTTTTTCTCTGTCTCTCTAAGTTCTCTCACTACAAAGAGACACACTTCTTTAACTTTATAGCAGCTAATTTGACCCTCTTATTCTCTAGCACATCCATATACTCAAAAAGATCCACTCAACAAATTGCAGTCAATCAATAAATTATTCTGGATCAATACCTTCATCAAACTCAGCAGATCCACTTTAATGTTGAAGTCCCTATGCCCTCTACATGATATCTCCTTTTTCAAATTCTCCATATGGGAGGGATTCAGATACCCCTCTTTAGGCCTCCTCTGGCACTTGATTCCAAAACGCCATGGCATGTTCTCTTCATCGTTGAAATTCTCCTTATGGAAAAGATTCAAAGCCTCCTCTTTCTCCCCTTCGACTCTCCAGATCTCAGTTGAGGATAATCTTCCTGTGGGTTATCTCATCAATCTCTACAAGCCTTTGTTGAATACAACAAAGCTCTCATCGTATCTCCTCTTGGGTAGGCTCAAGCATATATCTTCTTGGTGGCATGGTTAGGGTTTGGGATTTGTGGAAGTTTAAGGATTATTTGGTGGTAGGAAGGAAATTTTTTGAGTTATGATAGATGCTGGGAAACCCTAGGATAGAACTAGAGTTATACTAGCTTCGATACCAAATAATACCGGAGTTAACCCAAACCACGACGAAGCGACAAATATTATTGCTTTTCAAAGAAAGTACAAGACGACCCTTCAACCAAACAACATAAGAACATACAAACAGTAAGAAACAATAATGACTGCCAAATGAGAAAAGGAAAACATAAAAAACAGAAATGACCCCCTCTAAGGAAGGGGTGTGAGTGGCAGAAAAGAGCATGTGGTGGCGATGTTGGAGGGGCAACAGATAGTGGGAGGGCTGCGGGGAGGTGCAAGGGACGGTGAACAATGATCCGGAAGGGGTCGGCGGTGATCAGGGCAGCACTTAGAAGAGGGAACAATAAATTGGGAGAAGTCAACGGTGGTCAAGACAGCACTCGGCAGAGTGTACAGCAGTCTTGAAGGAAAAGGATGGGTAGGAGGCAGCAGGTTAGCTACTAGAAGTGGCGTACAATAGTAAGGAGTGTGAATGGGGTGGCCATGATGATTGGACTGTGGCAAGATGACAGGCAGCAACAAGTCGAAGGACAGTGGAGGTAGTTGGGGGAAGATAAGTATCTCGCAAGGTTGAGTTACAGCCGAAGCACCTCTTCACCGACAAATACATCCCTAGGAATGGAAGAATGCCACAACGGCAACAAATTGAAATTTGGAATTATCAAAAACTAACTCTAAAGCACTCAAATAACACATATATAATAGTTGCTAGTAGCTCGGAAAGGAAGGAATAGGAATTGGAAAAAAATAGAAATGGGAAAGGGTATAAAAGAGGTAAGCAATAGAATAGGAAGAAGATCCTCCTTTTGGAAGTGAGTGAAATAGGAAGATGGGAGAGGGGAGGGGCGATAATTGCAGCCCCAATAGAAAGTTGGTCAGTCCAACCTCTCTGCTAGACAAGCACCCATATGCTCACCGCGTCAAGGGAAAGTGAAATAAGCGAGGGTTTTGGGCAGAGATGAGAAGCTTGTGCGAAACCAGAAGAGGGGGAGGATGTCAGAGAGGGGAATAGGTATAGGGAGATAGGTTTGTGGTTTTAATTTATTTTTATTAGACTTAATTATATTATTTTAATTTATTGATAATTAATAAATAATTTATATAATATTAAATTAATTATAATTAGNAAGATGAGAAGTTTGTGCGAAACCAGAAAAGGGGGAGGATGTCAGAGAGGGGAATAGGTATAGGGAGATGGGTTTGTGGTTTTAATTTATTTTTATTAAACTTAATTATATTATTTTAATTTATTGATAATTAATAAATAATTTATATAATATTAAATTAATTATAATTAGATAAATATATATGTAATCATTTAATAGTAAATTAATAAATAAAAAAGTATTTTAAATTTCAAATTATTTAAAAAAATTCTAAAGAATTTTAAATTATATAACTAATAATTGATTAATCTTAAAGTATTGATTAATTAATAATTAGTTTTAAAAAATAAATATTAATTTATATAACTTATTATTAATTAATGTAAATGACTAAATGTCCCTTTTTTTTATTTCTTTTGAGACTTTGGATACTAATTTCTTTTGAGACTTTAGAAACTTAAACTCGCTCAAGATGAGGTCCGTAAAATATTAATGATATAACAAATTTGTGATTTGTTATAACTATGGGTGTACAGTAAGTCAATTGGGAACAAAAAGAATTTTGAGTTATCCTACACGGCATAGGCTTGCAAAGTCAGCTGGTGACACTATTGTATGCACTTATTCAGCACAGGGATATAGATTGATTTTAAAACTAGACAAAGATCGCTCATGAATCAGGTATAACCGAAAATCACAATCCACCAATTCAAATTCTTATATTACTTGATTTTGCTTTTCAATGAAAGATTCAACGACCTTAAATTGTACCAATCCCAGTTAAAAGTTTGAAATCCTTTATTCATGGCAACATACCATCAAATCTCCCAGCCTTTTGAACTAAAGCAAATAATCTTAGCAAAAACTTCCTACTCCAATTATTTTATGCTGTCAGAAATACAATGTACACTGCTCTACCGAATTTTTTTTGTTTATTCTCACATATTAAGTACCCGAGAGATCACTCATATTTTTTTTTATTTAATAATTATCTTTGGATGTTCAATAAATTCTCATAAATCATGCTAAATACTTTCAAAATTGTCAAACAGTTTTTCAAGATTTATCAGGATTTACTTGCTAACATACCAAACAGTTTTCAGAATTTAGCCACCTTGATAAATCTGGATTTATAAGATTTATTAAATTCTATTTAAACTGAATCCTACTTGCAACCAAACGTCCCTATATCTGGCCAAGCAAAGTGAACAATGGAATTTAACCTTTATTTTGATTCTAAAATGATTTTATTTCTTTTCTAAATCATTAATCTCTAGTAATGGAACCGAAAAGTTGAGAATTCCTCTAAACGCTTCAAAAGCATAAGTTTAACTTGGGAAACTAGTGGCAAAAAACTAATGGAAGAACAAAGCAAGAAAACTACTTGTTTGATGTTCTCTTCGTTGAAAAGAATATGATACCTTCTGTAATCAGAAATGATAACTAATTGGTAAGGCCACATGAAGCTTCATGTCTTTACAATTAAATGCAATTAAACCAAAATAGTAATGAAGCTCTAGAATATGCTGGCACTTATAACCATCATTTATTTAAAGTGCATAAAACTTCACC
The DNA here is from genome assembly GCA_002079205.1 of Phalaenopsis hybrid cultivar. NCBI lineage: Eukaryota > Viridiplantae > Streptophyta > Magnoliopsida > Asparagales > Orchidaceae > Phalaenopsis > Phalaenopsis hybrid cultivar. The sequence goes on from JXCR01080990.1 coordinate 72,341, forward strand.
TCAGATTTAAATATGATCCAATGCAGTTAATATTAACATTATGACCTAAGAAGAGAACAAAATAATTGCTATTTGTAGTTTCAAAATGCATCTGATACCAGTATATAACTAAGAAAATACAAATTATAAGTTCACCTTTAGTTGCCTGATAAAGGTAGAAAGTCGATTCAGCTAGTTCAGGGCGCAATGGATAATATTTCTCTGTTGGATGCAGCACATTCCGATCCAAAAGATACCTGCAGGGTAGAATATTAACTCGGTCATTAGAAAGAAGAGCGACAGGAGCTAATGGAAGATTATAACAATGAAGAACCAATCACAATGAGGAAAATATACTTCAGATTGCATTGTGTCAAAGTTATAAACATGACCTTGTCAAAGGCAAGAAAAAAATTCACTTCAAAGCAGAACAGATAAGGTATGCCACTTTTATTTGCTTTCTTCAATTAGAAAGTTAAAAAATAAGTGTCCAAGAGAAACCAAATATTTTAGTTGTCGATGAACAACAATCAAACGAAAAATTTGAACCAATGGGAGCTTGATTATTATAATTTTGGGAGCTCAACTCTTGTTCCATTCATGATGTAAAACTACACTACTATTTTTGCTATATAAGACATCACTCCTCAAAAGAAACCATTCCAATATCATAAAAAATTATACCCTAAGAGCCCTCTCAACCACGTGGAACCTAAGCTGTGAAACATCATACAAAGAGCCTACATAGGAGTCGCTCTCCCTTGAAACTTCTCTCAATCATGATGGAAACATCCAAGTCCCATAACAGCCACAAAACAAATGAAAAATTGGATCCTAGTCAAGCCATCAATTTTAAAATCACTCTTTGGTGAAATATTTCCATACCAAATATGCATGCAGCTCTGAGTGCGTACTCCAATAACCACAAAATACCCCTATAATAACCTATGAAGAACACTGAAATAGAATCCGCGGAGGTTATTGAAAGGTTATTGGGTTATATGTTATTGAAATTAACACCCCAATAACCTACTAATAACCCCAAAATGGAGGTTATTGAAGGGTTATTACGCACAAAACTGCAAGCGTGTTACGTATGGAAATATTTCCCCACTTGTTGACAGAATGAAACACCAAGGTGCCAAGGTGCCAAGGTGCCAAGGTGACACCAATAAAATAGTAGATGAACACCCATAAACCCAATAGATTAAGCTAATAAGTAAACAATAACGAAATATTAGGAACTCAAATTTTATTTTCACTTACGAATTAAAACTAATTTTCACTATCACATACGTATCTCAACATCTTTCAAGTCACATGAATCTAACAAACCAGCTAACTCACATAATTCATAATTTATAAATATATGAAATACTACTAGCAATAACATTCACAGTTGGAACAAAAAAGAACAAGATAAATTATTTACCAATCAATCAATTAAAAATCAAACCGTAACATAAACTAAATTTGGCAATCATACTAATAATACTACTTATATTGAGAAACTTAAACTCACTCAAGATGAGGTCTGTAAAATATTAATGATATCACGAACTTGTGATTGGTTATAACTATGGTTATACAGTAAGTCAATTGGGAACAAAAAGAATTTTGAGTTATCCTACAAAGCATAGGCTTGGAAAGTTAGCTGGTGACACAATTGTATGCACTTATTCAGCACAGGGATAACCGAAAATCACAATCCACCAATTCAAATTCTTATATTACTTGATTTTGCTTTTCAATAAAAGATTCGACAACCTTAAATTGTGTCAATCCCAGTTAAATGCTTGAAATCCTTTATTCATGGCAACATACCCTCAAATCTCCCAGCCTTTTGAACTAAAGCAAATAATCTTAGCAAAAAGTTCCTACAATTATTTTATGCTGTCAGAAATACAATGTGCACTGCTCTGCCGAATCTTTTTTGTTTATTCTCACATAATTAAGTACCCGAGAGATCATAGATTATGAAAATTTAATTTCTCAGTTTCTATTCATAAATTAAGTCCTAGAAATAATTTAGTTCTGCCCACCCCCCAACCCCCACAGAACTATTTTGGTACTTCAATTCATATGGAAATTGTGGCATACACAAATTACTCTTCACAAATACTCTCATCTAAGAGTGAGTCCTATATATGGATAATTAGATCATTAATGTTCAGCATTTTTGGTGTTTTAGAAGAAACATATAAAATGCTATTATCTAGCTCACCTCACAAGTTGAAAAAAGCTTACCAACCTTTCTGGCAAAACACCAAAACGTTTCCAAACATGATAAAATTCACGATGTGATGCATTTGCTGCAGCTACATCTCCGACAAGAATCTGCTTACAGAAGCTTAATAAGCAAATATTATGAAATGTTCTGCAGCTATTCATAAAATTAAATGTATTTAAGTAGTCCAAGTAATAACCTGAAGACCAGGCCAAAATGCTTGGAGGCTTGTAAGTTGCCAGTAGGTAGCTCTCCCAGTCCGCATGTCAGCTTCATGGTACCTGCATTTAAGAAAATATGAAAGATCAGAAAGCAAAATTGAACGGAAATAAACAGAACTATTTATGGAAAATGACTAAAATTTACATCAAAATCCCTAAGATTAAGTTTTTTCACCAGTCTATATGATAGAAATCCACGTCCATTGCAAACTTGATTCTCAAGAATGACTGGAAATGTAAAAGCCACTACTCTATAAGTGTCTATGCAATAACAACTACACGTACTGCAGTAAATAGGATCCAATTCAACAATTCATCTGTTGATAATTAAAATATATTATTTAAACCTCCAAAAAAAGCAAAAAATCATCAAAATGGTAGAATATAATTAATCAAAACTCCTCACAGTTCACACATTTCCTGAGTGTATACTTCATATTTTTAATTCATTATAGAATAAACACGTTATTGAGCAGTCGATTTTGATACAGCCTGAAATAACTTCAAGTTGGTTTCTAATCAGTGACTTTTACTTGAGACGACTCAACTTATAGACCAAAATCAACTTTGAGTTGGGCAATAGCAAAATATTTAGAATCCAAGTAGCAGTCAGGTTCCACTCCAAATGATCTAAAAGAGATGCAAACTATATTCATGCAAGGAAAAAAATATTGACATACCAATATATTGTAAAATGTACATCTAAATATGCCGAAGGTTCAATAGCATGAACTGAGGCAATTGGAAATCATCCTGATCAACGTGAATTTACCCAGTTCGACAATAATTCGCTCAAGTCAGCATAAACCCACACAAACTGATATAAAATCACCACAACTGATGAAATCAATGAACTAATAGTAATTTCATCAGTCTAAATGAGCATATGTCAAAGCTCAAGTTTACTCATCAAAGATTAGGTATATTTTCATAAGTTTGTAACTACTCAGCAAGTCGGTGATTTCATAGAGGAAATCATCGCATTTCTCTAAGCAAGTAGATTACAAATATGAGCACTCAACCGTAATATAAGCAGAGCACACACCTCATGTATATTACAACAAATGATAATGGCCTTTATTCTTGTGGTATATGTAACATAGAACGATCGACAACGAAGCAAGAAAATAGAACGAGAAAATTCACAAAACCAGAAAACACGGAATATACAGATTTACGTGGTTCGGCAAATTGCCTACGTTCACGGAGTTGCGGAAGATTTTTATTACTCAAGAATTTTGTACAACAATGCTTCGATTTACTAGAAACACTTATCTCAATTTCAAGGAATGACAAAGTCGATGTACTTCCTTCTTCCCGTATGCTTAACGCCGAAGATAACACAAAAGGGAGCGGAGACTTCTTCTTCTCTTTCTCTCTTCTCCTCTCTCATTCTCTCTCTATTTCTCTCTTTATATCTCCTCCGTAAGCCATACTAGCGAAGGAACTAAAGAGGAGGGAGCATTCCCGACTCTAATCAGCGAGGGCGAAGCGAAGCGAAGCTTCGCGGGTGAAGGAGGCTGGGCAGGCGTAATTTCACGAAAGAGGGAGATTGGAATAGGCGGAGCGTTTTCTTTCTTTTTTTTTTTTTTTAACCGGGC
>JXCR01080990.1:76414-91688 GCA_002079205.1 Phalaenopsis hybrid cultivar
CGGGCTCCACCTCAACAAATCTCTCACTTGGACACCAGTACACAGACTACAATGTCTTCTTCCTCAAACTTATATCTTCCACCTCTGCAACCAATGCCCCTCTCTTAAAGTTAGAAGACCAACTGAAGTTGCACACAACTTCAGTTTTTCAAGAGTAACACTCTTTGTCAACATATCAACTGAGTTCTTACTTACACAAATTTTCTCAAGCAACAATTGTCTGTCATCCAACAATGACCGTATGAAGTGATATTTGGTCTGAATGTGCTTGGTTCTGGGCTAAAATACTAGATTTCTGGCAAGGAATATGACGCTCTGACTATCACTGTATAGAAGACCTTTTTGTTTCTTCTTGCCCAATTCTTCCAAGAAGCCCTGTAGCCATATCATCTACTTTGCAGCTTCTGACACTGCTATATACTCAGCTTCTATCGTAAACAACGAAACTGTCTTCTGTAGATTAGAATCTCATGACACTGTTGTGCCACCAAGAGTATAAATATATCCCGTACTACTTCTTCTGGTATCAATGCCTCCAGCTAGATCAACATCAACATAGTCTTATACCTCTGCACTCTTTCCTGAGAAACACAAGCAAGTTTCTGAAGAGTCTCTTTGGTACGTCAAGATCCACTTCACTGCTTCCTAATATTCTTTTCTGAAATTATTCATGTATCTGTTAACAACTCTCACTGTATGTAAAATATCTGGTATGGTGTAAATCATATCATACAAAAGTGAACCAATAGTTGAAGCATAAGAAACCTTACTCATGTGGTTTCGTTCCTCCTCTAACTTTTGGTGACTGATTCTGGCTGAGTCTGAAGTGACTACTCAATGGTGTGTCAACTGGTTTGACCTTATCCATATTGAACCTGCTAAGTACCTTTTTCACATACTCAACCTGAGAGAGTTTAATCTGTCTCTGACTCTATCTTTGACAATTTTCATACTAAGGATTTGTTTTGACGCTCCCAAATCCTTCATTGCAAAGTGTTTTGACATCTGCTCCTTCAGATTATTGATCTCATCAATGCCCCTGCAATAAACATGTCATCCACATATAATAGTAGAATAATATAAGAATTGTCAAAATGTCTGACATAGAAGCAATGATCTGCCTGACATATGTTGTACCCTACGCTGTGCATGAAATTATCAAAATTCATGTACCACTGTCTAGGAGCTTGAGTCAGGTCATACAAGCACTTCTTCAATCTGCAAACTGAGTCTTCCTTTCCCTATACCATGAACCCTTCAAATTGGTTCACGCAGATGTCTTCTTCAAGATTCCCATGAAGAAAGGTTGTCTTCACATCTAACTGCTCAAGAAAGATATCTTCAGTAGTCACTATAGATAGTATCATTCTGATGGTTGTGAGCTTCACCACAGAACTCGGAATAATTAATACCATGCTTCTGCTAAAAGTCTTTTACAATAAATCTAGCATTGTAACTCTTACTACAATTATGCTCAGTCTTCACCCGGTACACCCACTTGTTGTGTAATGTTTTCTTCCCTGGTGGAAGTTCTGTCAACTCCAAAGTCTGATTTTCTAGCAGAGAATTCATCTCCTCCTTCATGGCCAGCTCCCCACTTGCTCAAATTTTCATCTTGCAAGATTTTTTCATAACTTTGTGGTTCTCCATCATCTGTCAGCAGTATGTAGTTTAAAGTTGGAGAGTAACATTATGGAGAACATCTAGTCCTTTCTGACCTGCAAACTGTAGCTGTAGGGGTGGACTGCTCTGATACTGACTCCGGAACAATATGAATGGGTGCCCCAGACCCAATCTCCCCATCATCTGCATCTCTGCCCTGCACTATGACCTCTGGTAAATCATCAAACCTTACCAATTTATATTCCTACAGTATTTTTTCACAAACTGTATTAAACTTGTCCTTGTACATAACCTTCTCATTGAAAATCACATTTCTACTCCTTATGATCTTCCGATCCTGATCATCCCAGAATAGACATCCATATGTTTCGTCTCCATAGCCAACAAAATAACACTTCTTTCACAGCCTCAAATTTACTTCGAGCATCAGGATTAATTAGAACATAAGAAAGGCATCCAAAGGTTTTAAGGTGAGAAAATTTGACATCTTTCTCACTCTAGTCCTCAGGTAATTCACAGTTTAATGGAACGGATGACCCACTGTTGATCAAATAAATTGCAGTGCTGACCGCTTCTGCTAATAAAATAGGTGGTAGTCCGACGTGCAATATCATACTTCTAGCCCGCTTATTAATGATCTTGTTCATGGGCTCTGCAACACTATTTTGCTATGCTGTCCCTGGAATGGTCTTCTCTATTCTGATGTCCTGAGCTGCACAACACATATTGAACCCACCATCAATGTACTCACAATCATTATCAGATCTCAGACATTTCAATTTTAAGATTATCTCTGTCTCAATCATTATCTTCCAAGTCTTGAACACATTAAATACATCAGTTTTATGCTTCAAGAAATAAACTCATACATCTTTGTTTTGATCATCAATGAATGTGACATTGTAACAAGAGCCTCCAAGAGATCTACTGGAGAAGGTCCTCACACATCCGTGTGTACAAGATCCAGCTTTTCTGTCTTTGGCGTTCTGTCACTTTTCAAGAAACGACATTCCTCTGTTTTCCCATAATGCAACTCTCACACATGCTGAGATCAACTGACTTCAGTTATAATAGCTTACCTCTGGACTGAAGTTCTTTCATACCTCTCTAACTCATGTGGCCAAGTCTGCGATGCCACAATTCTGTTGTGCTCCCAGCAACAGTAGTATCAACACAGTTAATTAAACCAGTAGTCTTATATAACATACATGTTTTCTTACACCGAGCCAGTACTAGTGCTCCTTTAGTAACCTTCCAGGTGTTATTTGAAAAAACTACTGAATGCCCACACTTATCAAACTGCCCAGCAGAAATGAGATTCATCTTCAGTTCCGGACTATGTTTGACCTTTTGCAGTGTTCACTTGTTCTTGTTTGGAAGAGCAATGTCAATATCTCTCATTCCTACCACGTTCAGTTTTTCTCCATCTGCCAAATATACTTTTCTAAAGTCACCTGCAACAAAGTTCTGCATCAATTTTCGATGAAAAGTTGTATGGAAAGAAGCCCATGAATACAGTATCAAATCATCAATAGAACTATGAACTGCCAGCAATAGTGCATTTTATGCTTCTTAAGTTATCACATTTGCACTGACATTCTCAATATTCTTGGGATTTCTGCAGTTCTCTTTATGTGGTGGTTTTGCCACAATTCTAACAAGTTGCTTGTTTACTATGTCTTGACTTGCTCCAGCCTCTGAGCTTTGATTTTGATCTTCCTATATTTGAGTTCTTATCATGTGATATCTCTATGAAATCAACATTTAATGCTGAACTCAAACCTGAGATCTCGTCAGAATCTTTCCTGCGCATCTCCCCAGCCAAAATTAAATCACAAATATCATTATATTTCAGTTTAGATTTACTTACAAAATTACTGACAGTCATACTCGTAGTTTCTCAATTATTTGATAATGAAACCAACAAGATCAGTGCACGTATCTCATCATCAAATTTAATTTTTAGAGACAATAATTGATTTGTGATAATATTAAAATCATTCAAGTGTTGTACAAGAGACGTATCTTCCGTCATCTTCAAATTAAATAATTTTTTCATCATATATACCTTATTATTCGTCGATGGCTTTTCGCACATACCTGACAGGGCTGCTATGAGATCTGCAGTCGTCCTTTCCTTGACGACATTGTGTGCAGCAGATTTCGATAGGGTAAATCGAATAGCCCCAGAACTTGTCGATCCAACAAATTCCACTGAGTTTCATCCATCCTTTCCGATCTTTTCCCCAATAACGGAAGATGAAGTTTCTTCTCATAGAGGTAGTCACCTATATGCATTCTCTAGTAACCAAAATTTGTGTTATCAAATTTCTCGATCACTGAAACATTTACTTCATCTGCAGCTATCTTCTTTCCTCAAATCTAAACAAAAGCTTTGATGTCAATTGTTGTGGTATATATAAAATAGCATGATAGACAACGAAGCTAAAAAATAAAACGAGAAAATTCGCAAAACTAGAAAACACAACACAAATTTACGTGGTTCGGCAAATTGCCTACGTCCACGGAATTGCAGAGGATTTTTATTACTCAAGGATTTTCTACAACAATGCTTCGATTTTCAAGAAACACTTATCTCAACTTGAATGAATTATAAAATCGATGTATTTCCTTCTTCCCGTGTGCTTCATGCCGAACATAACACAAAAGGGAGACTTCTTCTCTTTCTCTGTTCTCCTTTCTCATTCTCTCTCTATTTCTTTCTCTATATCTCCTCCAAAAGCCACACCAGTGAAGGAACTAAAGAGGCGGGAGCTTTCATGACTTTAATCATCAAGGGCGAAGCGAAGCTTCGCTTCGCGGGTGAAGGAGGCGGGGCAGGCGTTGTTTCACAAAAGAGGGAGGGGGGAATAGGCGAAGCGATTTTTTTTAACCGGGCTCCACCTCAACATTTGTTATGTACTTTTCTTATTCATGCAATATAATATGTAGCCTTTTATGTGTCACCAACTCTTATTCCTAACCCATAAATTGAAGGGGGTTCACAAGAATAACTTGGGTTACACAATCTCTTGTCCTTGAACCGGTTAAAATGCAAACTGAGAGCTCCTCAATCTAAATCTTCTCTGTATTTGTCTAATCCTTTCTCTAAAGGTGCTAGTAAGTTATAGCCATACTCTTACAACAATCTTAGATCGAAAATGCATGAATGATATTGGTATAGGATGTATCACTAGAATAAATAATCCTAAATAGAGGGCTACGTGCATGCCCACAAATAATAATGAGTACAATAAATTAAAAAAAAAAGCTTATTAAGAGAAAAATGCCTCCCTATTTTTTACATTCCTAAGCCACATGTATACTGTGATAAAATCTTGCGGCCAAACCACACGCTCTATCCCCTCTACTCCTTGTGCCCAAGAAGGTCACGTGCTTAAATGAGGGGTGCACCTGAGCTTTCATTGTACTAAGAATGAAAATTGTTGGGCCATCTAAGGCCGCATCCCTACGATTTTTCTCTCGTGTTGATATTTTCTCTCCCCTCCAAATAGTCCAGATAGCTTTCACGTTTTCTTACTCGAGATATTTACTGCTCAAGTTCTCACCTATAATGCTTAGTGTAAGTTGCCTTTTCTTCTCCTTAATCCTAATTCCTCAATAAACACTCGCCACCCTCTATGACAATCCCTAACGTTTTACTGGTCCTCACAATTCATTGCCACCAGCGTTATGGTGGCTCCTCTCGCTTTTATATCATTGGACAAACGATCCCCCTCCGCACCACCCACTTCTCCTTCAGTTACAAATGCATGGGTAGATTGTCGGATTTGTGATTGCATCGCTCTCCTACCATTAATTTCCCTGTATGTTTTTAGAAAGACTTGAAATTCCAAATAATGTGGAATATTTTTATTGATATGAAATGAGGTATAAATAACCCTTAAATGAATCCTAGAATAGAAAAGATATAACACCTAATATGTACAATTAATCAATTCATATTAATTATTTGGAGATAAAGGAAACAACATAAAATAGGAAGACCTAAAAATAAGAAAGGAAATAAATCCAATCTAGAAAAATAAATCAAAAATATAAAAGAAAATAAAGTTATATTAGAAAATAATCATCATAAGTTCTAATAAAATAAATTATTTTATAATATAAATTCTACCACTCCCCCTCAAGTTGAAACATGGTTGAAAACCAAGTTTAACTTGGATTTGAAAATATGAAACAATGGTCGAGGGAGATCCCGTGAAGTCCCGTATTGCGGTTATCTTTGACTGTAGTTTTTACAGTGTCTATAGGAAGGCGGAAGACTCCTATAAGTACTGCTGCATCGAATTTACAGGGTAGTAGACAACCTGCAGAAGAAGCTGACTTCTAGTTGACTGCAGTTATATTTTACGGCAGTTCCTGCAGTATCTGTAGATAGGCGGAAGACTCTTACATGTAATGTTGCAAGAGAGACAACCTGCAAAAAAAATTGACTTCTAGTTCACTAGTGTCTATAATTAGGCGAAAAGCTCCTACACGTAATACTGCAATGGAGGTTGCAGGAAAGTAGACAACCTCCAATAAAAGCTGCAGGGTAGGACATGCAAAAAAGGAAAAAAAAGGAAAAAGCCCAGAAGGAGGACTCACTGCAGAAAAAATGCTAGAGGGACTGCTGCAAAAAAAACTCAGAAGGAAGTTCTATTGTACTGAAAAGCTCCCTACAGGAAAGATTTTTAAAGAGGGTCTGCTGCAGGAAAAAAGGCTCGGAGGAGGTTCTATTGCAAGGAAAAGCCCGTAGGAGGGCCTGCAGCGACTGCCCCCTGCAAGAAAGTTTTCTGGCCGACAGAGAGGATTTCCAGCAGTAGGGCCCTGGAGGGAGAGCTTCGTATCTTCAATGGCTAACTTCTTGTTGAAGAAGTTTATGCTTGTTTTCTTGTGTCTAGTTATATCAGGTTATATAGTGGAATCTGTACCCTATGACTATTCTGCAAGTATTGAGTGTTTGGTTGAGCCTTAATATGGAGGCGACATCATTCTTAGCCCAGACTTTGAGAGAGAAATTCAAGGATGGTCCACCTTCGGCTATGACAATATAGCAGGAAGGACTTCCAGTACTATAAACAAGTACGCTGCTTTCACTCACAGCAGAAGCATAACCTACCAGAGTGTTTCACAGAAGCTACTTCTTCATAAAGAGTACACTTTCTCTTCTTGGTTGCAGAATATGGAGGGATCTGCCGATGTTGTGGTTGTCTTCAAAATTGGTGGCAAGTTTATCCATGCAGGAACAATTGAAGCCAAGCCTGGCTGTTGGTCCATGCTCAAAGGAGGCCTTTTTGTTGACATCACTGGACCTACTGAACTCTTTTTCAAGAGTAATAGCACTGCAATAGAGATCTAGGTGGATAACATCTCCTTGTAACCATTTATAGCAGAAGAGTGGAGGCCTCATCAGATGCAAACCATAAAGCAGTCGCATATGAGGCTTGTGAGATTGAAAACTGTGGACGCCAATGGAACCATCCTTCCAAATGCCACCATCTCCATTAAACAATGAAGGCGAGGTTTCCCATTTGGCTGCGCCACCGCTCAACCCAAACTCACCAACACCGCGTACCAGAATTGGTTTACCTCTCGTTCACTGTGTACAACACTGAGAAATAACAAAGGCGAGATCCGGCGGCTAGTTTCTGTAGGAAGTAGTCGTCGGCAAGAAAGGATGCAAGAGGGAGTTCCGACAACGAAAAAAGACTGTAAAAGGAAATTCCGACAATGGGGCCAGCAGAAAGAGGAAGTTTAAAGCAAAAAAATTGTAAGGAGAAGCCTGAGTAAGGGCTTGCAGCTGCAGGGAATATGAAGTTTCCGATGGTAGGAGACCATTGAGTTTGTTTCAAGGCTCTGATATCATGATGAAATTCAGAATAATGGAAAATATTTTTCTTGATATGAAAAGAGGTATAAATAACTCTTACATGAATCCTAAAGCAGGAAAGACAATAAAAAAGAAAAAAAATGAAAGAAAAGATATAACACCTAATTCCTCCAATTAATCAATTCATATTAATTATTTGAAGATATAAAAAACTGCAAAAAATAGGAAAGCCTAAAAATAGTAAAGGAAATATATCCAATACAGAAAAATAAATCTAAAATAGGAAAGGAAATAAATTTATATTAGGAGATAAATATAATTATTATAGCTTCTAATAGAGATAAATTATTTCCTAATATAAACTCTAGCACTCTCCCTCAAGTTTAACATAGTTGAAAACTATATTCAACTTGGATTTGAAAACAACACTAGGCAAGAGAGATCTCATGAAGTAGAACTTGATGTCTTCATCTTGTACCGTGATTCTTTGACTGTAATTTCTGCAGTATATATAAAAAGACGGAAGACTCCTACAGGTAATGTTGCAGAAGAATTTGCAGGAATGTAGACAACCTACAGAAGAAACTGACTTTTAGTTGACTGCGATTGTCTTTGACTGCAGTTCCTACAGTGTCTGTAAGTAGGCAAAATGCTTTTCTATATAATATTGCAGGGGGTTTGCAGGGAAGCTGTAACGCCCAAATTTCAAGAAATCAAGTTCGACATAATTTAAAAGTACCGCAAAATTTTTATCTCCTAGAATTTGATCGAAATAATTTTATTAAATTATATGCAGGAAATCAATCAATTACATATAAATCACCATGCACAAATTTTAAACATATTGGGAAATATTAAAAATTGGAGTTTTATGTTTCATTAAATTATTTTAATCTTAATTACTTTAATTAATCCTATAATAATCCCGTCGCACTATAGCCCACCGCCTTTCCCAACCTTTTATTCATTTTGATCGGTCAATCAGGGAGTCCCGATGTCTAATTTTTCCTCCTGAATCTTTCTCTTCTCTATCGCTTGCGATTTCACTCTCCCTATCTGTCGGAGCTGAAGCAAGCGAGGCACACGACCCTTGCTATAGTGCAAGGGGCGAGCCAGCCACGGATTAAGCGGCTACCCGAGTGCCGCAACTCATGATCCAGGGCTCCGGGGAAAAGTTTGTATGCACGAATCCCTTTCTCTTGCAATTCTGAGCATTTATTTCCTTCCTCTCACTTCTGTAGTAAAATTTGCTTTGTTTTTTGTGATTTTCTCGCTCCCGACAGCCGTTGGAGACGTCGGTTGTGTCGGAAGTGTCGTAATCGTCTTGCAAGCTTCCAAAAGGGTTTTAGCACGAGTTTAGCAAAGAAGAAGTTAAGTTGGGGGTGCCAGGAAGAAGATTAGCCGGTTTCAAATTTATGCAGAGCCCATTTAAGGTATGTTTCAGATGAATAAACTATGTTTTTAGTTAAATCATGTTATGAACCCGAATTTTATGAATTTTTATGATGTCTACGTTCCCGAGGTTGTGTATACGAGGCAGCAAGCTCAAGGCGAGCGAATAGAAACTCGTCTTAAGGTTGCTCCATCAAATCAAGTGAAATAATTTTGTGCTAAATTAAGAAAAATACTATTCTATAGATTTCATATGATTTCTAGTTTCACAAATGCATCTAGTAATTATGGCATATTGTAGATGAATATCTATAATTAATTTATGAATGCAAGTTAATTTTTATTATGCTACACGTAATTCTATGCTATTTTATGATCCAGATGATTATGCATATGACACTGATTGCTTGCAGTTATTCATTCAGTTATGACTCATGCTTATGAGATATGAAATATCTAATTGTAAGAATTATGTTTTATGAAATGTCTGATGAATTTTCTTATAAGTATTATGTTTTATGAAATGTCTGATGAATTTTCTTATAGGTATTATGTTTTATGAAATGTCACAATCAATGTTAAGAGATAGACTATTACATGGGTGCTTGCAAGTACATTATGCAATGATATATTTCCAATTCCTGATATTTACACGAGGACAAAACTCTGGGAACCGTTGGAATTAGGCGATAACAGAATATTAGGGAACCGTAGGTATCAGAGGGGTTGTCGATAACTGTTCTATTGGGGGAAGCTCGACCTTTATCGATAGTTTAAATGACCTTTGAGGCAAGGTGACGACCCATGATGAAAGAACATGGTAATAGTTGAACTCTATACATTAAACAAGTGACATTCTTATGATATGACCTATATGAAATGAATGAACATGCTTATACTTATAATTTCATGCTTAAGATCTGCGTGTTACACTACATTGAATTTTTATACTATCTGTATATGCTCTCTTTTCATGTTTTCTATTATGTCAGCATGTTATGATTGCATGTAGTCATGTACAATTTTATTTGAACGTGCATGTTACTTTCTTTCTATGTTTAAATTCTTATTTTAGCCCTGATTATTTTGCTGAACTAGTTTTGCTAACTCTATGTTGTTGCCTTTAAGGTAGGGGCAACAAGCACTAGAGAGAGTAGTCAGGTGGCTTGTACAGTTTCTTGTTTCATAGTTAGAAGCCTGTACAATTTTCTTGGGTTGGTATGTATTTATTTATTAGATTTTACAGTTCTGTATAGTTTTCATGTTTTAGTTGATTTAATTTTCATGTTTCTGAATATGTAATCGAAATACAATGTATCACGTATCTCATGACGATTCAGTTAAACTAATTCATCACCCACTGGGTCCTGATTATAAAAGTCAAGACGAATATTAGTGAGAGCTGGTTTGACTAAATTGTCAGCCTATGTCGCACCTCAGCCAACCACTAAAAAGGGGACCCAGTTGGGGTGTGATGGAAGTAGACAACCTGTAGAAAAAGATGACTTCTAATTGACTGCAGTTCTAGTAATGTCTGTAGGCATGCAGAAAGCTTCTACACGTAATGCAATAGGGAAGTTTGTAGGGAAGTAGAAAACCTCCAAAAAAAGTATAAAATGTAGAAAAAAGAAAACAAGGAAAAAAGCTCAAGAGGAGGCCCTACTGTAAGAAAACGATCTGGAGGAGGGTCTGTTGTATGAAAAATTCTAAACAGCCTGCTGCAAAAAAAATCTCCGAAGAAAGGTCTACTGTAGGGGAAAGCTACGGTGGAAGGTTTGCTTTAAAAAGGATTCCAGAGGAGAGCCTACTGCAAGGAAAAGCTCCGAATGAGGGTATGCTACAAGGAAAAGCTCCGAAGGAGGGCCTGCAACGACTATCGATTGCAGGGAAGTGTTCCAACTGGCAGAGAGGATTTCTGTCGATAGGGACCTATAGAGAGAATTTCGTAGCTTCAATGGAAAACTTCTTGCTGGAGAAGTTTAAATTGTTTTCTTGTCTCTAGTTCTATCAGGTTATATAGTCGAATTTGTACTCTATGACTATTCTTCAGCTATTGAGTGTTTGGCTGAGCCTCTCGAGCCTCAATATGAAGGCGACATCATTCTCAACCCAGACTTTGACTGAGGGATTCAAGAATGGTCCACCTTCGGCCATGGAAATATAGCATGAAGGACTTCCAATACTAGAAATAAGCACCTTGCTTTCACTCACCGCAGAAGCAAACCCTACCAAAGTGTTTCACAGAAGCTTCTTCTTCATAAAGAGAACCTCCACACTCTCTGCTTGGTTGCAAACTATGGAGGGCTCTGCTGATGTTGTGGCCAACTTCAAGGCTGGTGGCAAGTTTATCCATGCAGGAGCAATTGAAGCCAAGTTTGGCTGTTGGTCCATTCTCAAAGGGGGTTTATTTGTTGACGTCACTAGACCTGCTGAACTCTTTTTCTTGAAAGATGTGCATGCTTGCACTGAAATAAAAAGCAAAAGTACAAAAGAGAGCTATAAAAGCTACAAAAAAAAGCCAGCATGGTTAGCATCTTCCTCAACCACGCCAAAAAATTCGGGCACACAATTGTGAGCCTCCCAAAAGAAAGACTTATCCAAAGCAAGCCTCGCAAAAAAAATGGGCCGCTACAAAAACAATCTGTTTAAAGTCAAAAAATAAGGCAACAACCATCCCCTCGATCCTCTGATGTTTCCACCTTTTAACATTCAGGCACACTTGCAAAATGTTGATGATATTCAAGTTGTCTCTATCTATGCGGATCCCTTTGGTCTCTATCATCCATGGCTCAATAATATTACGAAGAGATAACACCGCCTCCAATTCGACCTTTGAGTTATCCCAATGAAGTCTCCCCATCGCACATATAATCTTTCCCACTGCAACTCGGATAACCATTCCCAGTCCAGCTTAAGCATTTGGAAGAAGGGCCCCATCAAAGTTTCCTTTAACCACCCGAGAGGAAGAGGGGGAGAGGATGGAGGGGGGGGAGTACTGTAGCATCGGGACGTTCCGAGAGTAACAACACTCTTGCAGGCATTTATAGCAGAAGAATGGAGGTCCCATTAGATGCAAACCATAAAGCAATTGCGTATGAGGTTTGTAAGATTGAAAGTTGTGGATGCTAATGGAACCATCCTTCCAAATTCCACCATCTCCATCAAACAACGAAAGTGAGGTTTCCCATTTGGCTGCGCCATCATTCAACCCATACTCACCAACACCAAGTACCATAATTGGTTTACCCCTCGCTTCACTGTGACCACCTTCGAGAACTAGATGAAGTGGTATAGCACAGAGAAATACCAAAGGGGAGTTCTAGCGGCTTGTTCCTGCAGAAAGGAGTCGTAGACGAGAAAGGATGCAAGAGGGAGTTCCGATGAAGGAAAAAGCTGCATGACGAAATTCCGGCGGTGAGGCTTGCAGGGAGAGAAAATTTCCATCGGAAAAACTTTAAAGAGAAGGATGAGGAAGGGTCTGCATCACGACAAAAATTGTCGGATGTAGCGAATAAGAAGTTTCAGATAGCAGGAAACTCTAGAATTTGTTTTTATGCTCTGATACCATGTTGAAATTTAGAATAATATAAAATATTTTTATTGATATGAAAGAAGGTATAAATAGCCCTTAGATGAATCTTATAATAGAAAAGATAATAAAAAAAACATGAAAGAAAAAATATAATATCTAATATCTTCAATTAATAAATTAATATTAATTATTTGGACATAAAGAATACAACATAAAATAGGAAAGCCAAAAAAAGAGAGAAAATAAATCTATTGTAGGAAAATAAATCTAAAATAGGAAATGAAATAAATTTATATTAGGAAATAAATCTATCATCATAACTTCTTATAAGAAAAAATTATTTCTTAATATAAATTCTAATAGAAGTCATCTACATTTCAAATTAAAACTTAGCTCTTTTTTTTTTTTTATGATGATGAGTTCTCTAAAGCTAGTGACACCGGAGGAAGCCCAAACCACTATGAACATAATAATTATTATAATTGAAATTTAAAAGAGTACAAACAAGGGTCTTGCAAACATGAAATGAACAACATACAAACTGAAATGACAAGACGACACTGCAAAATATAAGATATAAAGCAACACAAAATGCATAAACGACCATCTAGAAAGAGTGGTAAATTGGGGGCAGGGGGTAAATCGGGGGCAGGGGGTGCAACAGTGGTCCAGACAACAATTCAAAAGTGCTTGTCGTGTACTAAACAACAGTTGGACTATGCGGGAGGCATTGGACGGTGGTGGGGAAAAATCGAGTGGCAAAGGTGGTGGCTGGAAACGGGCTAGCAACCGCTAGAGGGTGGCAAGGGCAACAGTAGACCGGTGGTGAGGTCAGGACAGCAGCAGACACCAGTGTCCAAGGGGGCAAGACTGAAGGGGGGATAGGCGTCGGTGGCTGGACAACAACAGAGACAGACCCGGGAGGGGCTATCGAAGGCAAGGACTGGTCGAAGAGGGTCTTGGCGGTAGTAGGGAAGAGGTTGATGGCATGGACAGCGACAGGAAGAAGGACAGAGGCCAAAAAGTCAGCAGAGAAGATGGTTTGTAGCTGCAGCAAGCGTGGTCAGAGGGGCTGCGGAAAAATAAATGTCTCGTCGGGGCCTGATCAAGCTAGACTGGAGTGTTGTGTGCAACAAACCTCAACAAGGACAATCGAATAACCTCCAGAACTTGTCGATCCAACAAATTTTATTCAACATCATCCATCATTTTCGTTCTTTTCCCCAATAACGGAAGATAGAGTTTTCTCTCATAGAGGTAGTTCTCTATCTGCATCCTCTAATAACCAAAATATGTGACATCGAACTTCTCAATCTCTGAAACCATTACTTCATCTACTATCATCATTCTTCCTCAGATCCGAACCACGGGGCTCTGATACCACTTGTTGTGTGCAACGGACCTCGATATGGTCAATCGAATAACCCCCAAAATTTGTCGATCCAACAAATTCCATTCAGCTTCATCCATCATTTCTGGGCTTTTCCTCAATAACAGAAGATGAAGTTTCATGGAAGAGGCTTCTTCTCTCCATTTTTTTGTCTTCTTCAAGTGTGGTGGCTCACGGGTAGTGAAGAAGAGATAGCGAAAAGGTGAGAGAAAGAAAAAAAGATTTCATGTAAGTCGACGTGATCGACGACGGTGTAATTTCTCAAGTAATAAAATCATCTGTAACTCCGTGGACGTAGGCAATTTGTCGAACCACGTAAATTTGTGTTCTTTCCTGGTGTGAATTTTCTTGTTCTATTTTTCGTTGTCGTCGATCGTTATATATATACCACATCATGGAGCACCACCCAGACCTTTGGAGACATACACCACATTGGAAGAGTTACAGTCGGAGCATCTTCTCGCATCAGGTACAGCCCGGAAGAACGCCTAAAAGGCAACACTCAGAAATCTGCACTCATCCAAATCTAAACACTGACGCACTCAACAACACATATATAATGGGAATTTGTAAATATAATGTTGAGGTAAGGAAAGAAATGGAAAGGGCAAGCATAGAATAGATAGGCAATAAAATTGGAGAACATGGAAAAGGAAGAGGGAAACAAAAACGGAACGTGAAAATGGGTTGAAGCACGGTATTGTAACAACTACAGTACCGCGTCCGTGACACTATAACAGCTACAGTGTTGTGACCAGGGGAAGCTCCTGCGTCAACCTACAAGATTTTGGGGGAGCTTTGACCTTATTCGTCTAGGGGTGGCTTGGGTAGGGGTAAGTGCTAGGGATCTTAGAATAGGCCTAAAATTGGGTTTAGGGTATTCGTCCTCCTCGTCCTTATTCTCTGATGCTTCTTCCCCACCACCTTCCGGATAATGATGAAAATCATTATTCAGCTGATTAAAATAAAGAAATAAAGAGAATGGATCATTATCTTCTTGATCAGCACCTTCAACCTTATTTTCTTCGTCAGCAGAGGTATCAAAAACAGGTTCATCCAGATGAACCATTAAAGCTGTTTCAGCAGTACTATGATCCTCAATATCATGAGAAGAAATATTTGGTAATGATGGTGGTGCTGCACACGAATATCCCGAGAAAGATAGGCGTATTGATCCATCAATGCGTTGTCGTGTTGATAGCAAGCGTGGAACTTGTAATCCTTCATTATCAGATGGTTTTAGATTCCAATCAAGACCTCGCAAGTCATCGATAGTTTGCTTAGCTCCTGGTAATGCCATTATACCATTGGATGCAAGATAGTCAGCTATACCATCTACATGATAACGAAATCCAGCATGACTAGTGTTGGTGAGTCTTGCTACCAAGGCTCTGGTTATTAGGAGGTTAGATTCTCCAGCTTGCCAATGTTCATAACCATGAGTGAGTACTACCAGCTCCACATGATTCAGAAAATCATGAATAGACATCATTATGTCTGG
>JXCR01080994.1:8797-105383 GCA_002079205.1 Phalaenopsis hybrid cultivar
TATATATATATATATATATATATATATATATATATATATATATATATAGTTTATGAGCCCACCCGAACCTAAATGCTTATAGTTCACTTCGGCTTTTGATCGTTCATTTGTTATTTCCTTCGAGATTTCTCAGAGTTTCCTTGTAGTTTTCTTCAAGCTAATTTTTGCGAGTCACTTGAGTTTCATTTGATAATTTATGAAATGGGAGCTCCAAGGGCAAAATGGTAATTTTGGAATTTTAATACCTTAGTTGAATTTTAGGATTAATCAAAGGGAAAAGGGGTAACAATATAGATTATAATGAGCTTTTTGGATGATTGAAATATAATGGGTTAAATGGTAGAAACCAACTTGCTACCTGTCGCATGATAAAAATAAAATTGTAATTCTATTAATTATCATAATTTGGAGGTCAATTAAATTAGAGGATCCTAAAGTATTGGGCTTGAATTATGAAGATAATAACTCACTCATTTAAAGCCTATTAGTTAGTGATCAAATGCTAAATCTGATTTTGATGGAAGTTCTAATTCAACATTTAAATTGTTTTAAATCACTTTGAAAATTGAAGTTAAAAGAGGTCTAATAATGAATTAGGTTTGATATGTGAAATTATCATAATTGGGACTAGAAAAGATGAACATAGTTAATTAATAAATATTTTCAAACATTTTATTCCCTACTTTAATTTGAGGTATTAAAGTCCTTAATAACCTTGAATTTGCCCTTTGGGGCACCCACTCACATAACTATCCAAATGAAATGTTAAGTGACTATTTGATTTTCTTATTCTTGAGGTAATTAATTTTAATTCGATCTTGGGATGATTAATATAACAATTTGATAAGTTCAAAGTGGACTTAGATCGCTTTAAAGGATTTCTAAAGCAGTTTCAGGGTTATCCCCCGAACACTATGGAATCTCTTGGATATTTTGAAGAACAAATTGAACTTGTTATATTTTTTTCTAGAGAATCATCCACTAAAATCTTTTAGCGGAAATGTCGAGAAGGGGACATACGCTTTTACACTTCTATGTAATTCCTGTTATTTACTACAATCCACTTTTACTACAAAATATTATAGCTGCTTGGTTAAGTACTTTTCTTTACTTCAAAATCAAAACCATTTTCAAAATTAATCAAAATTTTCAAAATCTAATAAATAAATTGTTTCAAAGGTAACTGATACAATTAAAATAATAGTGTTTTAACTACTACACCTAAAAAACTTGATCCCAATTGTTTATATTCAATAGTATAATAATGACTTTAATTATAAATTTCGCTTGTATTTCCTTACTTTGCAATAGAACCAAAACTTGATCTTGAAGAAAATAAGAATTTAACTCTTTAATTTATATATTGGGATACTATGCAAGTATACATATCGTTATCAAGTAATATAAGACTTTTTGATTAAGACCTGAATATCGAACCCACCACGGAAGATTATGCAATATGCACTTTTTAGAAAGTTTTTCTATTTTTAAAAAGATAATTACTTAGGAAATTATGCAATATGCATTATTGAACAACAAACATTTTATTCTAAAAAAGGCAATTACTTAAACAATAAATATTTTCATAGTATTAAAATTCAAATATTTTTGGTATTTTTGATAGTTTGACAAAATAGTGAAACTTTTAAAGATAACTAAAGCTTATGTAAAAGAAAATCACTTGATATGAAAATGTATTTCTCATTATCATGAATCAGTAATGAGCAGAAGAATTTTATTGTGGAAATATGCTAATTGTGCTGAGCCAAATATGAGCAATTATATTCTTTACCCTTACTAGAGATGCTATAAAGACATTGGCTAATTTAAAGTTTGAATAGTTCTGAAGACCGGCTAGGCAGGGAAGATACCAGCTCTCACTCTAGNGTTCTTACATGTTCTCACAACAAATTTTAACATTTAGATGGGTCAGATCAAGAAGTAAATGAAGTACATGGAATTAAATCATCACAACTTCTTCCAACATTAAAGATTAATACTCTCCACAACTTTCATCCAACACTTTAATTACTTATCATTTTAAGGAGAAAGATACAAAAAACTACTCAGAATCCATGGAGAAAACAAATTCACACTTTAGTTTAAAAGTAGAAATCATTGTCAAACTAACAAGAAGTCTCGATTAAAACCAAAGTAGTCTAAAACAAAAAGATAAAAACTTATCTCAAGTCCTCCACCAAACTCTTGAAGTTCCATTGAACCTCTTCTCTTTTACAATCAAAAACTCTTGAAGTTCCTTTGAAAATCACACTTTAGTTTAAAAGAAGAAATCATTGTCAAACCAAAACAAGTCCATGGAGAAAACAAAACCATACTTTAGTTTAAAAGTAGAAATCATTGTCAAACCAACAAGAAGTCTCGATTAAAAACCAAAGTAGTTCAAAACAAAAGATAAAAAAATTATGTCAAATCCTCCACCAAACTCTAGAAGTTCCGTTGAATATCTTCTCTTTTACAACACTCTCAAAATAAACTAAAAACAAAAATGATAAAGTAAATTTGTGTGGTGCCTGAAAATCTCTCCAAAACTCTCAAAACTCCTCAGGACTCCTCCTCTTCAAACTCTTTTTAGAACTTTCAAGCACCCCCTTCAAATGTCTCAGCTTTCTTCTTTTATAAATTTCCCAAGAGGTGCCTTGGAATTTCTTCAAAATGTGTCCAAATTTGATGTATTCTCCAATGGATGCCTCCTTTCACAAGTCTTTTAATAATATTTTCGTTCCTAGTGGTCATAACCACCCTCTTTAGCCAATAGGTGCCTCAAATATCTCTTCAAAATTCAGCCAAATGAAGAAAACAGCCAAACAACTGCCTCTAGCGCTTAGGCGTGGGGCCTCAGGTGCTTAGGCGCGGCCTTCTCTGTTTCACCGGGGCTTAAGCGTCGGATCTGGCGCTTAGGCGCCAAAACACTTTTGCACAAATTTCACATTTTTGCTCCAAATTTGATCCTTTTTCACTCATTTTAGCATTTTTCAACTTTTTTACTTGTACCTGAAAGAAAAGCACACAAATGTCTTTCATGAAAGTGCAATATCTCAAAAATAGGTATAAAAACACATCCAAAAAAACTATATATTTTAGGTGTATCAAAATCTCCCAAACTTAAAATGTTACTTATACTCAAGTGACACTTTAATCTTTAAGACTACATAAGTATGATATGTATATGAGTTTCTTTAGGAGCTACTAAAATTTAGATTTAGAAATATAGTAATCCAATTTAAAAAAAAATATTCATTAAATGAGACTAACTTAAAGTTTAAAAATTTTTAATGTTAAGAAAGATGAAAATATGAGTTCCTATCTAATTCAGAAATATTGTAGATTTTCTAAATTTAGAATTTAGTCCTTTTATTATCTCCACTTAAAAATTTTTATTAAGAATAATTTTACTTACTTTATTATATCCTCAAGCATAAGAGTTTCTCAAGTCTTATACTTTAAAAAGATCAAATGTGGAACTAATTTTTGATTAAGCACTAATCCTCAAGCTTCTCATCCCTTACTTTTTTTTTCTTCTTTTTCTTTTTTCTTTTTCTTTTTCTTTTTGAGGCAAGGATTACTATATCTGGATAGACCTTTAATGATTTTGAATTCTACTTCTCCTTTCCTAAAACAAAGTCCTGATATAAATCTTTTGCTTAAAAATATAGTACTAGTTTTGAAAATTATTTTCAAAAAAAGAAATTTAAGTTTTAAAAATAAAAGTCTAAATTTCTAAATTTTTCAAAAATACAAATTTTCTTACTGAATATAGTTACAATATATTTAACATTTTCTACACTAAAAAATTTTTTTAACTAAAAGTTTTTCGTCATTACTCAGAATTTTAACTAAATTTTCTTACTCATTTCTAAAATCAAATTTTACTTCCCTAATATAATTTCATATACATAATCATTTTTCTTTTCAAATCAAATTCACTTGTAGCATATTTGAGAACAAATAAAATTCAAGTTTTGAAAATATTTTTCATCTCCCCAAAACTTAAATTTTTAACAGATTAAACAGTTTAGCAGCAAATATAAATAAGTAGGAATGAAAATTTGAAATAACATGCTTACATAAATTTTTATATCCTAATTATAAAAGTATAAAACTAAAAACAAGAGTAAAATTAATTTTTGATTAATTTTCTATCATTTTCATTTTAATTTAATATGTAGAGATTTAATAGACTTTAAGTAGTGGGTATAAACACAAAAACAAACTAACACACTAACTTTGATTTCCAGTCTCAACAAAAAAACAAATACACTAACATAATAAAAGAAAAATACAAGGTAGAAGTTTTCTTAGTTTAAAATTTAAAAGTAAAGTTAGCAAGATTTTCAACTTCTTATAAGACATAGAAATAAGTTCAATCCTATCTAACTAAAACAATAATCAACACACAACAATAATTACTGCCCTAGAATTTTAAAACTAATTGCTAACAAAACACAATGTCACAATGCAATTAAATAAAATAACAGTCCCACACATCACAAAATCCAAACCAATACACAAGCAAACATGTTTGAAGTCCAAAACATAAAAACACAACACATCACCTGTTTTAAGTCCAAACATAAAAATAAACAACACATCACAAGTCTCAAGTCCAAAGCACATAGTCTAACACATATTACAAACACAAAAATAAATCACTCAATCCTCATCCTCATCATCCTCAGAATCACCACTATTCCAGACATTTGCAGGCTCATAATCATGGTATCTAGGATATGGAGGAAATTGCACTCCTGGGTTACCTCTAATGAGGTTTTCCAAAGATGAATGAAATTTCTCTTCATAATCACTTTTTCTTCTGTTATACCCATCAATATGATTTGTAAAACTTTCTAAATTTCTTACCTTATCTGCGGTACAGTTGATATTTTTTATCATCCTCTATAATAATTGAGTTTGAGTTTCTGTGGACTCACCTCTAGAAGTAGATAGTCTATATGTAGAAGCAGCAGACGTCTCCATTCCATAGCTCCTTGAAAATCCTCCTCTCTAGCCAAAAATAGAATGCTCTGAATATGACTTCACATTAACACTAGTAATTGGATTTAAAAGCAACAATACTTCCTCCCAACTATCATATTTCACTCCAACCTGCTCACATAAAGAAAAGATCAAGGAAGCAAATCCCAGACCCGCAGTAGTAGCAACAGTGAAAGAACTTATGATAGTCTGATAAATCAACACTCCAATGTTGATGAGCTTTCCTTTCTGGATACAATAGTTCAACATCACCCTCTCTTTGGTAACTTCACTGAGATGATTTGTAGGTAATAGACGGATTGAAATAAAATAGTGCAACTCCTGCAAAGGTGCACTAAACTTTGACATGGCAAAGTTGACTCTCCTCTCATTTGTGATCTTCCAGAGTCCTTTTCCAACAATCAAATAAGAAATAATCTCATTTAGCTCCATCTCAGTCGGACTATAATTCGCATAAAAACACAAAGTCTCAGGTGGCAATTGGTAAAACATATTGATTACCTCTGCTGAAAAAGGTACCAATTTTCCTTGAACCATAATTCGATCTTCTTCAACTTCAGGGAGGTTTGCATAGAACTCCCAAACTACATAAATAACGACCACAATAGAAAAATAACATAATCTTTCCTACTATCTGTGAATGATCAGATCTTCTACAGATCCACCTGGACTTTTGAAACAACGCTCCTGGATAAGCTTTCGTGATTACAGAGCATCACTGTACCTATCTTGAGCTTTCGAACTCACAAATTTGCTCAAATCAAAATGGCTTTTCTTGGTGCCATTCTACAAATTTCATAAAATTCCATAATAACTTCAAAAATCAAGTGTAAACTACTAAACTAAACTTCCAAAAGCTTGAACTACACTTCCTATGAAATTTTCATAAATTTTTCCTCATTTTTTTACCATGAATATTGAATTTTAGACTTCTTCCAAATATACTCAAAATACATGGTGAAAATCTAAAATTTTTACATGGAAGTAAAACTCTTACCTTAAGAAATCTGAATCTAGCAAATTTTGCTCAATTCCACCAAGAAATCTCCACTTAATGGCTTGACCTAGCTCTCCAAATCGCCAACTCAAGAGGAAGAAGATGGCAGCGAGGGTGAAAATGGTGATTTTCGGGTTTAATTTTCACTTTTAACCGTTCGCGAACCGATTTTCGTGAACCGATGCTTAAGCGTAGGTAAGTGGCGCTTAGATGCCTGCCTCTCGGGTTTCATCACACTTAAGTAAGAGAATGTGGCGCTTAGGCGCCCGTGCATGATTTTTTAGATTTTTAAATTTAAGTAAAATACACTATTAGTCTAATTATACCACCTTTAAATGGTCTCATAACACTTAAATGACTATTTTCATCTCCTACAACTCTCCTCTCTCTCAAAATTCTCCCATATAACTCAATTCAATTCGAGACAAAAATAAAACTAATTTTTACAAAAACAAACATATACATTCATTCACAAACTATACAAGTACATATAACACTTAATTCTCACTCTAAATAGTCTCGGATGAGAAGATCTTCTAATTACAAACACTTAACAAACTTAAACAATTAGACACATAAAACTCATAAACACTAAAAACAAAAACTAACACATAAACACAATGACTCCTAACAAACAAAATCAAACACAAAACTTAATTCCACTCCTCATTTGATGGGACGAACTATGGTCTTTCATTAGTCTCTCCTTGGGCAATCAAAATATAAAGTTGATAAAATGGGCGGTGATGACAAGCTCTAATACTATCTTCTTCAATCCATGTCTGTTTAAGATAAATATCCTTATTTGCGTCCTCTATATAACTAGTATGGCTAAATTGTATTTTTAATTTCCATCCAATATGCTCAAGATGCACATGAATCTCAATTACTTTGGTCTCCAGTAAAGCCATGATAGTCTCAATTTTGTTAATCTTTTCTGGTATTCCTTCGATACTAACGACTAAGAAACCGTTATACATCTCTTGTGCACTTTGACTAATTAATTTCTTCCTCATTGTCTCTTCTTCTTCAAATCCATCTCCCATGAAGACATCTTCTCAAAATCTCTCTCTCTTAGACTTTTAGGGCTAAAAATGATCTGTGGTGAAATTCCTTCACTAAAACCTTCTATTTATAGGCCTAAATCCTTCTAAGAACTTCTAGACACGTCTTGGAACTGCCTTGGCATGTTTTTACAAATCAATTGGCGGTTAAACCTTCTAAAATCTTAATTTAGCACATGTTTTTAACTGCCGCAGTTAAGCACCGAATATTGGAGCCAGTGCTCAATTTTGCACTAGTCAACTTAACGTCCAAATTCTCATTCTAACTTATATATGCTACTAAACAAAGTCTTAAAATCAATACTAATACATAATAATATCAAAAAATACTATCCCAATTTTCTCAATCACACACAAATAATAATAAAAGCAAAAACACACTGATAATTATGGGTTGCCTCCCACAAAGCACTTGGTTTAACGTCGTCAGCCCGACGTAACCAGTGCTTATTCTAGTTGACCCAACATCATTCGATCGTTAAATTTATATTGATCCCATATAATATAATGTTTCAGTCTATAACCATTCACTTTAAACAATTTATCAGTTTTAGGATCTTTAATATCCACAACTTCATAAGGATAAACTTTCATCACAACAAATGAGCCCATCCACCTGGACTTAAGTTTGCATGGAAATATTATTAACTTTGCATTATATAACAAAACTTGTTACCCTGGTTGAAAATTTTTAGTAAGAATCTTTTGATCATACCACATCTTCATCTTTTCTTTATAAATCTCAGCACTCTCATAATATTCTTTCCTTATCTCTTCAAGCTCATTTAATTACAAAATTTTTTTCTTGCCAGCATCTTTTAAATTATAATTGAACTCTTTAATCTCTCAATATGCTTTATGCTCAAGTTCAACTGGTAAGTGACAAGCTTTCCCAAATATTAGCCTATATGGAGACATTCCTATAGGAGTTCTATATGCAATCCTATAAGCTTACAAAACATAGTCAAGTTTGACTGAACAATCTATTTTTTTTGGATTCACAGATTTTTCCATAATTCATTTAATTTCTTGATTGGATAATTCAGCTAAACCACTTGGCTGAGGGTGATAAGTAGTAGCAATGTTATGATTTATATGATATTTTTTAATAATGTCTCCATTATGACATTTCTAAAATGACTTACCCCATCAGTTATAATAACTCTCAGCATCCCAAATCTACAAAATATGTTCTTTTTCAAAAACTTTGCAACACTTTGAGCATCACATCGAGGTAAAGCAACAACTTCTATCAATTTGGATACACAGTCTACTGCTAATAGTATATATAAATTCCCGAAAGATGGTATAAATGGTCCCATGAAATCTAATCCACAAACATCAAATATTTTAACTTCTAACATATAATTGAGGGGCATCTCATTTCTTTTAGAAATATTGCTTACTCGTTGACATCTATCATAAGCTTTAATATAAGCATTAACATCTCTAAAGATAGTAGGCCAATAAAATTCAAATTGTAAAATTTTGTATATTATTTTATCAACACCGAAATGTCCCCCAAAATCAGAATTATGACATTTTTGGATAATTTCATAAGTCTCTTCTAAAGATACACATCTTCCAATAATCAGATCCTTTCCTTGTTTATATAAAAATGGGTCATCCTAAAAATAAGTCTTAACTTTAGAAATAAATTTCCTCTTATGTTGGTATGTCATTCCATAGGGTATAATATCACTAACAAGAAAGTTCACAATGTCAGCATACCACGGAACACACCACTCATTAATTTTGAACAGTTATTCATCTGGAAAATGTTCATTAATTTCTTTTTCAAAATAGAGTCATTTTTCTAACTCAAGCCTGAACAAATGATTAGTAATTTGTTTTTTAGTTTCATTCTTATCTACTATTTCAAAGTCAAATTCTTGCAAAAGAAGAAACCATCTTATAAGTCTTGGTTTAACATCCTTCTTTTTTATTAAGTACTTAATAACAGAATGATCTATATGTACTACTAAATGATTTCTAATTATATATGATCTAAATTTATCAAAGACACATACTATTGCTAATAACTCTTTTTTAGTTATTGTATAATTAATTTGGGTTTCATTAAGAGTTTTACTAGCATAGTAAATTACTTTAAAAATTTTATAATTAATTTGAGTTTCATTAAGAGTTTTACTAGCATAGTAAATAACTTTGAAAATTTTAGTCCTAAGATAGCTCCAATAGCATAATCACTAGCATCACACATCAATTCAAAAGATTTTCCCCAATATGGTGAAATTATTATTGGTGAAGCGACTAACTTTTCTTTTAATAACTCAAAATCTTTTAGGCGCTCTTCATCAAATTTGAAAATTACATCTTTCTCCAGTAAATGACATAAATGCTTAACAATTTTTGAAAAGTCTTTAATATATCGTCAGTAAAATCCAGCATGTCCTAAAAAACTCATAATTTCCCTTATATTTGTTGGATAAGGTAAATTAATAATCACTTGAATTTTAGCAGGATCTACTTCCATACCATTTTCTGATATTTTATGTCCTAATATAATTCCTCATGCTACCATAAATTGACATTTTTCCCAATTAAGAACGAAATTTGTTTCTTCACAATCCTTAAGAACTTTTGATAAATATTCTAAACATGAGTCAAATGAAGTTTCAAACACTGAAAAATCATCCATAAATACTTCAATTCCTTTTTCAATTAAATCACAAAAAAAATTACCATCATATATCTTTGACATGTAGCAGAGGCATTACATAAACCAAAGGGCATTCTTCTAAAAGCAAATGTACCCTAAGGACTGGTAAAATTTGTTTTCTCTTAATCCTCATGAGTTATTTGTATTTGGTGATAATCGGTATATCCATCCAAAAAATAAAAGTATTTATGCCCAACTAATCTATCCATCATTTAATCTAGAAAAGGTAGTGGAAAAATGATCTTTCCTAGTGGAAAGATTTAACTTTCTATAATCAATGCATATTTGCCACCCTGCAACTTGTCTAGTAGGTATTAGCTCATTATGTTCATTCACAGTTACAGTTACTCCTCCTTTCTTAGGAACACAACGAATTAGCTAACCCATGCACTATCTGAAATAGGGTAGATAATTCCAGCATCTAACTACTTTAAAATTTCTTTCTTTACAACTTCTTTCATAACAAGATTTAATCTCCTTTGAGGATCAGCCCTGGGTTTGCAGTTCTCTTCCATATGAATTCTATGCATACAAATTGAAGGACTGATTCCTTTAATATCAGCTATTGTCCATCGAAAGGCTTTCTTAAATTTTTTCAAAATTTTCATCAACCTTTCTTCTTCCCCCAGTGTTAGTTTTGAGGAAATTATAACTGGTAAAGTAGATGAATCTCCTAAAAAGACATATTTTAAATGATCAGGAAGTAACTTCAACTCAAGTTCTGGAGCTTTTTCTATTGATGAACAAAATGTTTTATCTTTTTATATCGTGTCCAAAATTTCAAAACTTTCTCGAACATAGTTCAAATTTTCCTTAAAAAGATCTTCACATTGATCTATTTCCTCTTCTTGGTCATGTTCCAAATATTTTACTTCAGATTTTTCTTCATAATTAGTTTTGAATTGACATTCACTCAGATATTTTATAACATTCATTCTATAATATTCATCATGTTTACCTTTTGCAGGATATTTCATTGATCATAAAATGTTAAAAGTAATAATTTGATCATTGACGCGCATTGTTAATTCCCCTTTTTGCCCATCTATCATTGCTCTTCCTGTTGCTAGAAAAGGTCTCCCTAAAATGATAGGTATCTCTTTATCTTCCTTCATATCCAGTACAATGAAATCAATAGAAAAGATAAATTGATCCACTTTCACTAGGACATCTTCTATAACTCCTTTAGGGATACATTATTGAATGATCTGCTAACTGCATAGTTACAGTAGTTGGGGTTATTTCTCCTAATCCCATTCTTTTGAATATTAACAATGGCATAAAGTTAATGCTTGCACCTAAATCACATAAAGTTTTCCCATAAAACCTATCTCCTATTGCACATGGAATTGTAAAGCTACCAGGATCTTTAAGCTTTTCAGGAAGCTTTTTCTGAATAATAGCATTGCACTCCTCACTGAGTCCAACTGTCTCATTATCTTCAAACTTTTTTTTCCTATTGAGAATATCCTTCATAAACTTTACATAGCTTCACATTTGTTCTAAGGCTTCAACAAACGGAATATTAATTGTAAGCTTCTTAAAAATTTCCAGAAATTTTGAAAATTGCTTATCCAACTTCTATTAACGAAGTCTCTGAGGAAATGGAGGTGGTAGTTTTTTAAAGTTAACTTTAAGTGGAGAAATATGTCTTTGAGAATCTTTCAGAGCGTCCTCTTTTTATTCTTCAATTTCTTCTCTCTCTACTTCAGTTTCTTTTTGAATTCTACCTTTCAACTCTCTTCCGCTTCTAAGTTGAACGGCTATTACTTGCTCTTTACTCTAGTTTTTCAGATTTATTTCAGTATTACAAGGAAGTGTTCCTTGGGATCTATTACTTAATGAATTTGTGATTTGTCCAAGATGATTCTCAATATTTCTAATTGTAGCTTCTTGACTTTATAACTGACTGATTTCTCATTTATAACACCACTTCTTCTATAAAAAATTCTTCTCCTTAAATTGTGGCTTACAGTTGAAATCTGAAGGATAAGTAGATATATAATTATTATTCTTTTGGTTGTTCCAGTTTTCCAATGAGTTTCCTTGATTGTTCCCCCATTGTTGATTATTACTCCCCGTAGTATTATTCCAATTAAAGTTGGGATGGTTCTTCCAACCTGAGTTATAATAATTTAAATATAGGTTATTCTGTCTGTTATTTATGACATTCAAAGTCTCTAATGATGCTTGAGAATCTACCATTTGGCTTAATGAATTCTTTTCAATCATGGAGATTGGTTGAGAAAAAAATCATTCCAAATTGGTCTAACTTCCTTGAAATTGCAGCAACTTGATTTGCTAACATAGCAAATGCATCAGTTTCATGAATATTGGCTACTTTCTTTGGATTCACCTTCTCAGAAGGCCATTGAAAATTATTGGTAGCCATCTCTTCAATTAAAGCATAATTCATGAATGTTGGCTACTTTCTTAGGATTTACCCTCTCAGAAGGCCATTGAAAATTATTAGGGCCTAACTTCCTTGAAATTGCAGCAACTTGATTTGCTAACATAGTAAATGCATTAGTTTCATGATTTAACTTCCTTAAAATTGCAGCAACTTGATTTGCTAACATAGTAAATGCATCAGATTCATGAAATGGGTTATTTTCTACGGATTTACCCTCTCAGAAGGCCATTGAAAATTATTGGTAGCCATTTCTTCAATTAAAACATAAGCGTCATGAAATGATTTTGACATTAATGAATCACCAGAAGCGACATCAATAATAGATCTAAGAGATCTAGCTAATCCATTATAAAAGTTTGAATTATTAACCAATCTGGTATTGCATGGTGTGGGCACTTTCTTAAGAGTTCTTTAAATCATTCACATACTTTATAAATAGATTCCCCTTCAAACTGATTACAAGATGTAATATTATTTCTAAGCTTCACAATTTTTATGGTGGAAAATATTAAGCAAGGATTTTTTGTGCAAAGTCACCCTAAGTTTTGATAGATCCAGGTGCTAATGAATTCAACCACATCTTAGCTTTATCCCTCAGTGAAAAAGGAAATAACCTATGTCTTATGACATCATCTGATACACCATCATATTTAAATGTAGCGCACAATTCTAAAAAAAATGGCAAAATGTAAATTTGGATCTTAAGTTGGTGATCCCCCAAACTGATTATTTGATACAATTTGGATAATAGTAGGTTTAAGCTCAAATGAATTAGCTACTATAAAGGTTTTGAATACTATAATGAAGTTCATCTACTGTAGGGTTGACATAATCTCATAAATATCTAAATTCTTGATAAATTTCAGCATTTTGATTGTTTTGGTTTATCATTTCTGTAAGTTTTTTAGATTTTTCAAGATTTTTAATTTTTTTGGTTTTTCTGATTTTTTAACAGTTCTTTCTAATTCAGAATTGTAGGGTACTAGTTTTTCAGAACCTGAACTACACATACACTCACATAAAAAAAAGCACACAAAATAAAATATTATAACTTTTTAAAGTTTAAATAAGACTTTCTAAAAATAGAAAATTACATTTAAATTAATCTTCTTATTTAATTTCCCCGACAACGGCGATCCTGACTGTTTATATGCAACAATATAACAATGACTTTAATTATAATTTTCACTTATATTTCTTTACTTTGCAACATAACCAAAAACTTGATTCTGAGAAAAATAAGTATTTAACTCTTTAATTTATATATTGGGATACTACGCTAATATACACATTGTTATTAAGTAATATAAGACTTTTTGATTAAGACCTAAATATCAAACCCACAGATAAATTATGTAATATGCATTATTGAATAACAAACTTTCTATTCTAACAAGACAATTACTTAAACTATAGATATTTTCACAGTATTAAAATTAAGATCTTTTTGGTATTTTTGATATTTTGACAAAACAGTAAAATTTCTAAAGATAAGTTGAGTTTTTGTAAAAGAAAATCACTTGAAATGAAAATACATGTCTCCTTATCATGAATCAGCAATAAGCAGGGGAATTCAGTTGTGGAAGTATGCTAATTGTGTTATGCCACATAGGAGCAATTATATTTTTTACCCTTACTAGAGATGCTATAAAGAAGATTGACTAATTTAAAGTTTCAATAGTTCTAAAGAACAATTAGTCAGGGAAGATACCAGCTCTCACTGTAGAGTTCCCTCGATTCCCTCCAGCTGTGGGCTAACATCTCGTATCAGAACCTAAAACAATAAACCAAGTTGGGGTTTTAATCTGTCACTTTAAAGTCCTCTAACTCTACACTCTTCAAAGATTATTTCCTTATTTTTTGAACTAAATCATATGAATTACATTCTCATTCATACAACCTCATGTGATTCTTTCCAATTGTTTACTGAGACAATACCATCCTGGTTCTTACATGTTCTCACAAAAAGAACTAACATCTAGATGGGCCATATCAAGAAGTAAATGAAGTACATAAAATTAAATCATCACAACTTCTTTCAACATTAAAGATTAATACTCTCCATAACTTCCATCCAACACTTTAATTACTTATCATTTTAAGGAGAAAGATTAAGAAAACTACTCATAATCCATGAAGATTACAAAACCACACTTTAGTTTAAAAGTATAAATCATTGTCAAACTAATAAGAAGTCTCAATTAAAACTAAAAGTAGTTCAAAACAAAAGATAAAAACTTATCTTAAATCCTCCACCAAATACTTGAAGTTCCTTTGAATCTCTTCTCTTTTACAAAACTCTCAAAATAAACTAAAAACAAAAAGGATAAAGTAAATTTGTGTGGTGCATGAAAATCTCTCCAAAACTATCTCTCAAAACTCCTCAGGTCTCCTCTTCAAACTCTTTTTAGAACTTTCAAGCACCCCCTTCAAATGTCTCAACTTGCTTCTTTTATAAATTTCCCAAGAGGTGCCTTGGAAATTCTTCAAAATATGTCCAAATTCATTGTATTCCCTAAGGGATGCCTCCTTTCACTAGTTTTTTAATAATATTTTTGTTCCTAGTGGTCATAACCACCCTCTTTAGTCAATAGGTGTCTCTAATGTCTCTTCAAAATTTGGCCAAATGAAGAAAATATCCAAATAATTGCCTCGGACGCTTAAGCGCGACCTTCTCTATTTCATCAACGCTTAAGCCCAGATCTAGCGCTTAGGCGCTAAAACACTTTTGCACAAATTTCACATTTTTGCTCCAAATTTGATCCTTTTTCACTTCTTTTAGCATTTTTCAACTTTTTACTTGTACCTAAAAGAAAAACACATAAATACCTTCCATTAAAGCACAATATCTCAAAAATAGGTATAAAAATACGTCTAAAAACACTATATATTTTAGGTGTATCAGTAATCATAAATCATTTAAAATTTCACTAAATCTAAAACATTTTTTTGAATTGACGGGAGTCCCTCAGACGAGGTAACCCACGGTTACTAACGAGATCTCTCCGATTTAAATTTGTTTAAAAGCTTATTTAAGCTAAATAAGTTAAAAAAAATATAGTGGTATCAGGATGAGGGAGTCATGGATCCTAACAGAAGTCGCTCTAACCCCCCCATAATATTTGCATAACCTCAAGAAATAATTGATTTGACATCATGACCTGATGCACTAGAAAATGTGACTTCTAAAATATGATATTTTTCTCATCTCCTCAATTAACATTTCTAAAACTAAAACCATTACTTTATTGAGGGGCTTGGAGCTTTCTTGTGGGCAACATTCTACGACAATGATCTACAACAGTAAGAGGATCTACAACAACATATCTTTCCCTAGAATTTGACAACAATCCATAGGACTTCGAGGTTGTTTGTTTATACAACCAAAATCCTCAACTTATCTTTATGCCTTTTTATGGTTATGCTATACAATATAAGCCTTAACCTACCTTAGGATTTTGAGGTTGTTGTTTGTTATGACTTAAATCCTTACATCTTCCAAGCTATTTGTGCGATCATCCCATATAAATGTAAGCTAATTAATAAAATTTGTAGGATGAAACACTTGAATAATTTTTCTTCAAAATTGAAGCCAAACAGTAGGATAGCTCAAGATCTGTGAAATCCTATAGTATTTCTTAATTTAGATTCTACAAAAAAAATGTTCCAAATTTTAGTCATTACCATTTCACAACTCTTTGTCCGATCTCATTGGAAAGTCCTATCTCTTTGAACTTCTTGAAGATAATATCCCCTGATTTTTATCTAGAGTTTTCTTAGGTGACTTCGGTTATTTAAGATGTAATTAACTATAAGGACTTGCCCTTATAGGAAGCTTTTCTGAACCCAACTTAATATAAACCCTATTTAATCCTTCATATTAAATAGGGGAACTTGTTGACTTATAATAAACATGGTTTCATAGACTTAACGGATGTCATACAATCTTTAGTTTATTTAATCGATCCTTACCAGTAAGTTGTGTGTTTATCCTTTAGGATGAATACATTACTTGCAGTATTTAACTCGTTTAATTAAGCTATTGGGGATATGAGATCAGTACGGTCTTGTATTTTCCAAAATCCAAAATAATATTTTTTTCCAAATTATATATATTAAGTTAAATTAAAACGGGTGTTAGGATATCTATTCTAGCAACCGACAACTTCACAATCATCAACTTTTTAGTGTCGACAGACTTACATGACCAACCTTCTTTGGAGCTTTGCAGTCCTTCTTAAAGTAATATTTCTTCCCTCAATTCTAGCATTCACATCTACCTTTTTTCTCTCCTTGATGTAGAATTTCTTCTCCTAAGCTTGAATCTTTCTCTACGTATGTTTCTATCTCGATTCATTCCATTTTTATATTCATAGCATAATTTAAAGTTGCATCACTCACCTTCTTGCCAACTTATTCATTCCTCACTAATCCCACAATATCATCAAAGTTTAACTTCATATTTCTTGAATAGTTTTTCACCGTAAAAACAAGTTCATCCCAACTATCTTAAAATGAAGGTAAGAATAATAATATCCTTACCTCATCATCAAACTTGATGCCAATATAACACAACTAGTTTCTCATAGTATTAGTATTATTCAGATGGTCAACCACTGTGCTACCATCTTTGATTTTCTTAAAAAGAGATTTATGTAACAATAATTATTTATTAACTTTATTACTAAAGAATCATGAAATGTAATTTACAATCTATCATAAATTTTCATCTATTATAAATTTATATATTGAATTAATTGAGGGCAAGTAATGTTTAATTTTGGAGGAATTTGACAAGTGTAAAAAAGTGTGCAAATATAGTTATATGTATGGGCATAAATATTACGATCTTATATTTTTTTATGGTAACTTTATTTATTGCTGTGTAGAAAAAGTTAGAAATAAAAGCTAAAGGTGTGGTGGTAAAGCTGAAAGTTTGGAAAAATTATTCCATACGGATCGGGCACCGCACGCAGCTTGCGTGCGGTGTCCGATTCGGNTTGGTGCAAACCCAATAATATTTCCTATAAAGTTGACACATTAATATAAATTTTTTGCATCTGAATTATCACAGAAAGTGTGTTTTCAGACCGAAAATGAAATCCAAATGAATGGAACCAAAAACTGAAGAAAAGCTGAATTTGTTTAGGTGAGCTTAGCAGAGAAGTTCAGCGGCTCCATTCACTTGCTCAAGTGAAAAATTATTGCACACGGATCGGTGTCCGATTCGGACCGTAAATCACCTGATTTACGGTCCTGATGTATTTCGGTGGGCCCCACCTAATTTTTTTTTTAAAAGATAGAAATAATCTTGGCCGTAGATCACCGTGATCTACGGCCAAGATCGAACACCGCATGCAGAGATGCATGCGGTNTTAAAAAAAACTGAAATAATCCTGACCGTAGATCACCGTGATCTACGGCCAAGATCAATAATCCCTCTGCTCAAGTTATCATAATTTAGAGCCTTACAATCGTCCTTTTAAAATTATTGTAATTATATTTTAATAAAAATATTTCTTTTTTGGAGAAAGAGTATACTCGAGAAATTATTAAATGTATTACTTCTAACTTAGTAGTTCGAGCTGAGCTTTAATTGATTGGGATAATTACATACAGTTCATGGGAAAAACCGATATTTATAAATTAATCACCCATGAGTTCAATAGTAAAAAACTATTGAGAATTTGATAAAAATGAAAATATGGGCTTCAGCCTCAATAAATTTGTGATTTATTTATTTATTTAATGGTTCTTAATATAGTTAAAAATAAAGCTAATTTTTATCAAATCAAAGAATNGAAAGTTTGGTGGCAAAAATAAGAAGTCTGACAACACCCAGAATCTTGGCGCCTCTTCTGGAAGTGAGCATCCAAAGAAGTAGAAAGTCTGACACCAATCTTGCATTAGAGCTCCACTTTTCATATACATGAATGAATAGAGGACCTAGAAGTTCTACGCCATTCATGTGCCACTCTAATTATATGTAAACAAACAAAGATCCTATAAGTTTTGCACAAATCAGACAACGTGGCACATTAACATACAACGAAGCAAGAAGTAGGGTGCCGAGCTTGGAAGTGTGGTGCCTAGATCATTGATTTGATGTTTTTAATGATTTATTTGTGTGTTCTCACAACTTATGAGTTATATACATGAGGTTGAAGACAAAAGTGAAAGACACAAAATAAAGAGATAACATAGAGACATGAGGTGTCACTACAGAGCATTAGAGAGCAGTTAGCAACACTTCAAAAGAGGAGTCTAGAGAGTGCTTTGAGTGTGATCGTCACTTGAGTCATAATGTGTGAGGAAAGTGAGATCAAGCATATTGGATACTTAGAGTGGTTTAAACAAAGTATATCATTATAATCACTTATATTTTAGTTGGGCATTGTAGTGAGATTATTATAAAGTATATATTCTTTTATTGTGGAATGAATTTATCTTTTTATTTATATCAAATGAGTAGAGATTAAATTTCTCACTCTATTGAGTTTGTAAACTATGCATGTTAAAACTATCTTTGTAGTGCAGTTAATTTATTGATTATAAAATAATGATAGGCTAACCTTTTGCGCTAAATTTACTCATAAACTGGCCACTTAGGATATTAAAATAGATTGCAATATAGTATTATAGAAGTAGGTTAGTGGAATAATTATGTTAATGTATACTATCTTAAGAGAATAAGAATATTACCACTAGTGTAGTTCAACCACATAGAAAAATATGAAAACACATGAGTTTTGCTTGGTTAAGTGACCTTTAACTATAATATAAAAGCTCAAAGCTTATTATGATCTCAAAAGAGGTTAATGAGTATTTTTGTTCTTGATTGTCAATATCTAGTTTTAATCACTTGGATTGGACTAGTTTGATAATTATACTACTAATGAGAAAGCGTTATTGATAATAGTATATGTTTTCGATAAATTTAGACCTTATCTAATTGGAGCTAAGTGTATTGTGCATACTTATCATTTTGCAATAAAATATCTGAAGTTGAAGAAGGATGCAAAACCAATGTTAATTAGATGAGTCCTTCTATTGTAGAAGTTTGACTTTCAAGTAGTAGATAGGAAGGGAAGTAATAACTAAATTGTTGATCATTTATAAAGGCTGGAATAGGAAATTATGGCGATTTTGATGATGAAATAAATTAAAATTTTTCTGATGAACAATTATATGTTGTTTCTGAGTGGCGTAATTTGTGTTATGCTCATACACTTAACTATATAGTTAGTAATATTTTACCGTATGGATTAACAAGCTACCAAAAGAAGAAATTTATGCATGATGCAAATATTTACTTTTAGGACGACCAATATTTATATAAAAAAGGTCGGGATCTAGCTATTCAAAGATGTGTACCATTGAAGAAACTCAAAAAAATATTCAAAAATGTCTTGAATATGATTTTAATGGACATTTTAGAGTGGATGAAATAATATTTAAAATTTTACAATATGGGTTTTATTGGCCTACATTATTTAGGGGTGTTAATTTTTTTTATAAAATCATGTGATCGATGTCAGAGAGTAGAAAATATTTTTCTAAGGATTGAAATGCCCCTAAATTTTACTTTGGAAGTTGAAAATTTTAATGTATGGGGTTTGAACTTTATGAGACAATTTATACCATCTTTCAGAAACATATATATTTTAATTGATGAGGATTATATTTCAAAATGGATTGAAGTAGTTGCTTTACCCCGTTGTGATGCTCAAAGCGTTGAAAATTTTTTAAAGAAAAATATTTTCACTAGATTCATAGTGCCAAGAGTGATCATTACAGATAGGGGGAGTCATTTTAAGAACTTAAGAATTGAAACATTAAGAAGGAAATATGGAATTAAACATCAAATTGCCAAAACATATCATCCTCAAACTAGTGGTCTCGCTGAAGTGTCCAATCATGAAATTAAAAGAATTTTAGAAAGAACTGTTAATCCTAATAGGAAAGATTGGTCTGTTAGACTTGATTTTGCATTATGGACCTATAGGACTGCTTATAAAACTCCTATAGAAATGTCACCATATAGGTTCATATTTGGCAAAACTTATCACTTGTCAGTTGAATTAGAGCATAATTTTTATTGAGCTATTAAGGAATTTAACTATAATTTGAGAGATGCTGATGAGAAATGATTATTGCAATTAAATGAGCTAAAAAAATTAGAAATGAATCTTATGAGAATACAAGTATTTATTAAGAAAAGATGAAGGTTTAACATGATCAGAAGATTTTAAGAAAAGATTTTGAGCCTGGACAGGAGCTTTTACTGTACACTACTCGATTGAAACTATTAAATGGAATACTTAAGTCCAGGTGGTCGGGGCCATTTATTATGATA
This sequence comes from Phalaenopsis hybrid cultivar, assembly GCA_002079205.1. Taxonomy (NCBI): domain Eukaryota; kingdom Viridiplantae; phylum Streptophyta; class Magnoliopsida; order Asparagales; family Orchidaceae; genus Phalaenopsis; species Phalaenopsis hybrid cultivar. The sequence goes on from JXCR01080994.1 coordinate 29,324, forward strand.
AAAGTCTATTCATATGGTGTTGTGGATATTAAAGATCTAAAAACTGAAAGGATAATTAGACTAAACGAACACAAATTGAAACCTTACATATATAGAAAAAAGCCTAATTATGAAGAGGTCCTGATGTTGGGTCAACCAGAGTAAAACATTGGATATGTGGGGCTGGTGACGTTAAACCAAGTGCTTCATGGGAGGCAACCCATGATTATTTGTGTGCATTGATTATTGTTGTTATATGTACCATTTGATATAGTAATGATACCTACAAGATGTAAGAAGGCACAAAACACTATATTAATGATTAAGTTCACTCCATTTTTTATCTTCGGCTCGTCTTCTTCAACCCCATTTCCATGAAAAGCTTCCATGGGGAACCCTATAACACTCAATTCTTGAAGTTTTAGAGCTTAAGAACTCTTAATTTCATCTTCTCTTGATATGATTTACATTTTGGCATAGAAATTTTCTTACTTCACAATGTATTTCTTCCACATTGTGAAGAGGCCAAAATTTTGAAAATTTGAGAAAACAATGAGAAATCTATGGTTGAATGCTTTCTTATCTTAGAGAATACTTGTAGGAGTCCTTCAAACTTAATTTTGGAATTTTGGAAATTTTCTTGAATTTCTAGATTTTTGCAATGGCTCCTAAAACAAAGACAGGAAAGGTTCGACAAAATGAAATTTGTAAATCTTAAAGCACAAGATCGATATAATGAATTTCTATTGTAGAGAAAGTTTATTGTGGAGCAAAGTTTTTTTAGTCCTGACGGTGCTGTAGAAAGTTTGATTGTTGCTTGATGCTGGGTAGGTTTTTGCTACTTCACTGCTATAGTAATTATTTCAGTGGTGTAGGAGTTCTATGCTAATTTGCTTGAAGCACCAGAGGAGGAAGTATTTGTTCGAGGGAGAGGATTTGAGTTCACTCCTGAGAGGATTAATATTTTATATGATTTGCTTCCTGCTTTGGATTGCTTCTATTCTGAGTTTGAGTCTTCTGAGTTAGATTTGGATGAGATCCTTGCATTCTTAATAGATGGGTGTGGAGTGTGGAAAATTAAGAATGACTATAAGTTAAATTTTTCTTCTTCTATGCTTAATGCCCCATCTAAAGCTTAACATTACTTTATCTCTGCTCGACTTCTTCCTACAAATCATTTGAGTGAAGTGAATTGGGCGAAAGCCATTATGAACAATTATATTCAGAAGATGAAACTCATTTTTGTTGGCTCTCTCATATATAAGGCTATTTACACATCCTCCAGAGATAGTACTTCTACAAGTTTGGGCTACGCTTCCCTTATCTTTACTATCTGCAAACATTTTGGGGTTAAATATGAGACATGAGAAGAGTTACCGTAGCCATTAAAGCCTATAGAAAAGGCTAATGTGGACATATATGGAAGATCTCTGGGTAGAGCATCTGATATTCTTTCTACTTCAACCTCGAGACCTTCTACCTCTGATACATCTACTAATTCACCTTTCAGTTTAGACACTGTGATGGAGTAGTTGCATATACAGTAAAGTGATATAGTATCTGTACGATGTTAACTTCAAAAGAATGAAGATCATTGGAATCACTTGGAGCAATATATGCAAAGAAAGAGTGATTATGAAGCTAGCATCAACACTTTCTTAGTGAGCTTTCTAAGAGGTGATTACAGTGTCGAGTTTCCTGAGTATCCTCATTTTCCTTCATTTGAGTGTCGAAAGTCTATGGATGAGGATTATGAGGAGGAGTTGTTGTTTCGATGTCTGTACTTACTTTTCCCTTATTATTGATGCTCTTTAGTTAAGTTAATTGTACTGGACATTATGATAGTTATGTGTATAGTTGTTGTGTCATTCAAATTATTTTTTAATTTTGATTGCACTACTGTTTTTCCTTTACTCCACTTCATATATATATACTGCTTGTGTGTGATAGTATTTCTTTACTTCATACTTTTCATGCTAAATTTGTTTAATTTCGATTTACTTATTGCTACACACCTATTTTTACTTTTTGTACCTATAAAATTTCATGCATAGATCCATTGATAGATAATTAATCTATAAATTCTTCTCTTTTCATACTTGCTTTGTAATATCATGTTCTAAACTATTTAAAAATTCATGTTTGGGGAGGGAGAAAAAAGTTTAAAAATTAAAACTTTTTTTGCCCTTAAATAAACTATATTTAAAAACTATTTTAACATAACAAGTGCTATGTGGTGTTATTTTTAGAAAACTATATTTTTGATTCTGTGAATGATATGGTAAATGTAAGTAAAAATTCTTAGTTATAAAATATAATTCTAGAGTTAAGATATTCAGTATGAAAATTTAGGAATATGATTTTGTAATCCAGAGTAGAAAAAAAATGTATTTTTGAAACACTAAGGATCTTAGATTTACAATTTAAAAAGAATTTTGAGATTCTATAAAAAATCATTTTATACTAATACACATTATCAAGTTAAGAAATGTGAGACGTTTTTAACTTTAAGAATAGGATAGTGAAGTTCAAAATCATTAAAGGAAATCCGAATATAGTAATCTTCACATGAAAAAGAAAAGAAAAGAAATGATTGAAAATGATCATAAAATAAAAAGAAAAATAAAAATAAAAAAAAGTAAGAAAAAAATATGTGAGGAGAAGCTTGAGGAAATGTCGAATTAAAATTGCCTTCACTTGAATTATCTTAGAGAAAGAAACTTATTTACACTTCTTAGCTTATCTTAATTTTAAATAGTTAAATCTTTATTAATAAGAGTTCTCATATAATTCTGTCTTTAAATTTATTTTAAGATTCTTAAGTCTAAAAAATTATAATTATTTCTGAAATGAATAGAAAACCAGAATTCCTAACTTAAGTACTAGATATTCTTACACCTTAGTTTTATTAAAAAAAATTCTAAAGTTTCACTATTACATTTATGGGGCAGGAATATAATAATCTTTAATGAAATCCACTACGTAAAATTAAAATATTTTATTTTATAAAAGAGATAAGTTACATGAGAACAAATGACGTTTAAGTTTGAAGGAATTGACACACCTTAAAATTACCTACTTTTATGTGTATATTTTATGCTCGTTTTTAAGGATATTGCACTTTAATGAAATTTATTTTTTGTGTTTTTTATTTCAAGTACAAGAAATAGAATTTAGGAGCAAAAGAAGCAAAACTAGATCAAAATAAGGTCAAATGGAGCTAAGGAACAAAAATTGACCTGGCGCGTAGGCACTAGGTAATTAATTTAGGTTTCTAGAAAGCTTGCGCTTAGGCGCCACAGTTGGGCACCTAGGCCCCATAAATGGTTAGGAACCTTTGACATTGAATTTGAAAAAATATTGAAGAGGCCCTTGAAGTGGCTCTTGGTGATTTTGAGAGCTCTATTTAATAGAGCCATTAGCCGGTCAAAAAGGGGGTTGGTGTTAGAGAGCTTTCGGTGGGTGACTTCAGTCTTAGTGTGTGGCGAGTGGCTGTGTAAGTGAGAGTCCTTTTAGAGTATATTTTTGTGTGTTTATTGGAGGAAGAAGACATCAAAGGAAATCCAAAGGATTTGCTTGGGAAAAAGTTTAAGATAAGTACCTTATATTTTTTTTATGTTTTGTTTTATTGTATAAACTTAGTTTAATATAATTCATGTTTTGTTATGTTATCCCCTTAAATTTAGAGTAGTTTTCCTTTTCTTTCTCCTTGCAATAAGAAGTAATCATGTGTCGGATTAGTCTTGTTTAAAATTTCACTTAGATCATACTTGTGATGATTCATTACTTTGTTCTTCATTTACATATTCAATCTGACCAATTGGAATGTTAAAATTTGTTGTGAATCCATAATGGTCAGAGAGGGCTATGTGTTCCTAAACTAGTAAGAATCACATTAATTTCATGGTTAAGAAGGTAATCATTAGTTAGTGAAAATAAATAGAGAGATAAGTTTGATGGGTGTAGAATTAGTGTTTTTAGGGTGATAGGCTAGATTATTGTCAATTTGGTCTAGAATTTGGAACCTTAGGACCGATTAGTCCTATAGAGAGAGCACATTGGGGTAATCTGGAAGTGAAAGGCTAGAACTTACCCAACATAACCTGAGAGAATTTGGAACTTTACGTTAGATTAAACATAGGTCTTTATGCACTCGAGAGAGGGTAAAAAATATGATTGCTCCTATTTGGCACAAAACTACATTTTAACTTTTAAACATTTGATTCCTACATTGATTAGAATCTCCTTCAAAGGGGAAAGAACTTTCACATAAATTGAACTCTTTTTCATAAAACTAGTTTAGAAACACTTTATTTTTTCTAAGCTTTGAATTTTATTTTGTAGGAATTTAACAACTTCTTTTTACACATAAAATTGCTACCATTTTTCCTAGATAATTGTTTGCGGTTTGAATTAAATTTTTTAAGTCAATAAAAAAGAGTTTCGCCTTCCCTATAGGATTAAAACTGAGGTTTTTAAAGAAAGTCTTATATTACTTGAAACTATACGTGTATTTGTGTAATACCTCTAGTATGTAAACTATTAATCAAATTCTAAAACATTTAATATATTATTTATACACACTAGCCGCTAAATATAAATTGGGTCAAATTTTTGACAATCTTTTGGAAAGTAAATAATTGCAAAGTTGTGGGTCGGGTCAATAAACTTCAAATGAATTCTTGTAAGAGTGTCAGGGAATTAGGAAAGATAACCACTTCAATGTTCAAGAAACATAACAGGAGAACAAAGAGACAGAAAGGATGAATTGAACTTTAGTAGAGAAAGTTCAGTGTATGTTGCCCAATGCTGGGTTGGATAGAGTCTATTGGGCCAAAGCCACAAACTGTACTTGCCAGTTAGTGAATCGTCTGCCTTTTGCAGCTATTTGGAAAAAGACCCTAAAGAAGATGTGGCTAGGGGTATCTTGCTAGAGATTATGAGCACATGAGACTGTTTAGGTGTCAAAATTATTACCACATGCAAAATGATAAATGGGAACCACTAACTAAGATTATAATCTTTATTAGCTTTTGGCATGTACTTAAGAGCTTCAAGTTGTATGATCAACCAAAAAGGTGTTGACATTAGCAGGGATGTTACATTCGTCGAGCAAGCTTGTAGAAAAATTGAGACTTAAAGCAGATGAAGAATTATACTGGACCACAGATATGAAACAGAAGTTAGAGTTTGATGCGACTCCATTTGTTCCATAGAGTTCATCCATTCCAATTTAGATACTTGATTCAGTTGAAGCTCATGAGGTATCTATTGATAGTGCTTAGTAGGTGGTGGAAGAAGATGCTAAGAATGAGATTCCTATTCAGGAATCTATAGCTAAGAGCAAGACCGAGTGCCATAATGTCTCAAAACTAGCTTGGCTGAGAGATCACAATGCATTTGCACTTTTAGTCATATCAACAAAAATTTCTTGTCACTACAAAGAAGTATTAGAGAGCCCAGATTGCGATATTTCGGGAGTGACAATGGATTCTCTTTTTGAAGAATGTTGCTTCAAGGTTAGTGAAGCTTCCTCCGAGAAGGAAATCCATTGGGTGCTAATGGGTGTAAGCAAGAAAAAAAGGATCTCATGGAGTTGATGTGTGGTACAAGATAATTAGTTGAAAAAGGCTTTTCATGGTGAGAAGGGACTAATTATGATAAGGTCTTCTTCTTAATAGTCAAGCATCCCTTAATCCATGTTCTCTTAGCACTTGTAGCATAGCACAATTTGATTGTCAATGCTATTTTTGATTGGAGGAGTTGCCCGTAAGAGCTGTCGGTCTCCGGAATCGAAATCCCATCGCCCGCTTCGGAAGGTTGTTTTAATTTACATATATATTTAGTTTTAGAAAAAATATGAAATCAAACTGACCCCATATTTTTCATAGTTTAAATGAAAGAGCGTTGTACCGATCCTGTATTTATCCCAAAGGATAAACACAAGACTTGAGGATGAAGCTTGATCAAATAAACTAAGGAATATATGACATCTGTTTGGTCTGCGAAACCTTTGTATTTGCCAACAAGTTCCCTTATTTAATATAAAAAAAATAAATAGGGTTTATATTAAGCTGGGTTCAGACATGCTTCCTATAAGGGCAAGCCCCTATAGTGAGTTTATATTAAGCTGGGTTTGGACATGCTTCCTATAAGGGCAAGCCCCTATAGTTAATTACAGGTATATTAAGCTAGGTTCAGACATGCTTCCTATAAGGGCAAGCCCCTATAGTTAATTACATCTTATTAAATATGGTTTATATTAAGCTGGGTTCGGACATGCTTCCTATAAGGGCGAGCCCCTATAGTTAATTACATCTTAAATGATCAAAGTCACCTAGAAGACTCTCGATAAAAATCAGGAAATATTATCTTCAAGGAATTTCAAAGGGTAGGACTCTAGACTCTCGATAAAAATCACGAAATATTATTTTTAAGGAGTTTCAAAGGGTAGGACTTTTCAATGAAATTGGATGTAGAGGTGTGAAAGGGAATTGGTTCAAACTTCGAACATTTTTTCATAGAGTCCAAAGGAGGAATAACTAGGGGATGTCATGGATCCAGATGAGAGCCTCAGTGACTTCCCAAGCTATCCTAATGTTTGGCTTCAATTTTGAGGAGAAATATTTAGGTGTTTCATCCTGTCAATTTTATTAGTTAGGGCTTACATTCATGTGAAACTATCACACAAATAGCCTGGAAGATGTGAGGATTTAGGTCGTGAAAAATGACAACCTCGTAATCCTAAGACGAGTTAGGGCTTGTATTGTATAGTAGGGCTATACAAAGGCCTAAAGATAAGATGAGGATTTATGTTGCATAAGCAAACAACCTCGAAGTCCTATGACTTTGTTGTTTAAGTCTAAGGAATGAAGATTGGTTTAGTTGGGGAAGACAAGTTTTGTTGTTGAAGATGACCGTGCTGCCCACCATGCTAGCTCCAAGCTCCTTGCTATGATGAGTTTGAGTTTTCTAGTGCTTCAAGTTATAATGTAAAATCAAGTGACCCTATGGTTGAAGTCCTTTAAATTTTATGGGGGCATGTTAAAGTTGATTAGAGAGACACTGGTTAGAATCCCACGGTTCCCTTGTTCCGGCACCACTATTTTCTATTGGATTCACTTAGTCCAAATGAACTTACTAAACTCAACTTCATGTGTTCCATAATTTCATTTAGACCGTGAGAAGCATCTTTAGCAACCGTAGATTACCTCCTCCAAGGGATTCCCGATCATCTGATAGAGACGTCTTAATTTAGTTGAAGTTGTAGTTTTGAGTGATGTTTGTGATTAAATTTTGAGTTGTCTTATATTTTGAATGTTGTGGGGGTGAATTTTATGTTTGTTGATTTTAGTTTTGGTTTTGGTTTTGGTTTTGTGATTATCCTGATAGTTTTAGTTTCATGCAGGGTGGCGTCCTTGTTTAGCATGCAAATTTTGCAGGTATAAAAGTACAATATGAAAGTACAAGAAAGACAACGCTGAAAACTGTAAAAGTTCTGCCGAGTCTTCTCACCCACCACCTGAAACTCAAAAGGCATGTTAAGACAGTTTATATGAAACAGGGAAGTAAAATTTTGGTGACCTACCTAACCCTAGGTCATATCTTGGTGAGTCCTTAGGAGTTTAATTAAGGATGATATTTATCAAGTAAAACATATTAAGTTTAGTAGATCTCCGAGGTATCCAACAAACCTAGAGAAAGAAGCAGGTCCGTGCTACTCTCTCGCTGCCCGGTGGAAAATCTCGAGTTCTTTTGAACTTATTATGTTGCTTAATAATTCATCCTGTAAATAACCTTAGTGCTCAGTGAGCATTGATGTATCAGTTACCTCTAAGAGTGAGGTAATTATCATTTATAATTTTAATTTTGAAAATTATGTGGGTGAAGACCCTTAAAGAGGCAAGTTAGTGTTATTGGAACACCTAGCCAAATTTTGGTCCTAATTGGACTTGTAGTGTTTGAAAGATGTTTTAATTTTAATTGTGTTTTTTTTTTCTAATCCTCATTTAATCAGTCTTGATTTAACTTAGATTACTACTAAGCCCTTAAGACCTAAGTGAGTGTCTTAATTAGTTTTGAAAAGGTTAAGCGTTAGGTGGTCATAATTCATGATTTGAATCTTATTTGAAAATCAAAATAGGGGTATTAAATTGATTAATTACTGACTTCAAAAGTCATACACTTAAGCCCTAGGTTCATTTTATTTTAATAAACTTCCAAATTTTAATAATTTAGAAATTTATTATTATCTTTTTAATTAAGAAAGTGAGGTTGGTTTCTACCAATTAACCCCTAGTGTTTCAAACATCACTCATTTTATTTTAATAAACTCCCAAATTTTAATAATTTAGAAATTTATTAACTTATCTTTTCAAGGTTGGTTTCTACCAATTAACCCCTTGTGTTTCAAACCTCAAATAAATTGATTAAGATCAGAGGTTACCCATATTGGTTTCTACCAATTAACCCCTTATGTTTCAAACATCCAAATTAAGATTATAGGTTACCCATTTCCTTCTTTAAATTAAGCCTAAATGTTAATTGAGGCTAAATTTTCAAAATTACATATTTGCCCCCTAAGACTCTAACACTTCATAAGTTGTCAAATTCAAATGACTTTGAAATTTTTATCCTACCTCATTCATGGATCAATTAAGATATCAGAGGAGAAAATGTGATTTTTGAAAATTTAATTTAATTTATATAATTATTTTTATGCAAAAAGAGGATTTTACAAAGAAAATTCCTAACTTGACCAAGGTAAATTCTAATCCCCTGAAATTTTTACTGGAGGTAGAACTTGACTAGAGAAGCCCTTGAACCAAATTTCATGATTTTTTGAAGTTTTTTTTAATTTTAAAAATTATTTTAAGTTCTGGGGTATTTATTAAATATAAAATATTTTAAATGGGGAAAATTAAGTTCTGTATTTTTGAAAAGTCTTCCTAAGGTTAGAGAACTTAGAGGAGAATATTTAATATTTTTCTAAATTTTATTTGATTTATTGGAATTATTTTTAGCGATAACTCATTTTTAGCCTTTAAAAATTATTTTTAAGCTTTAAAATTCAGTATCTTTATTTAGAAAATCAGGAAAAATGTTTTAATTGTTCATAAGTGCTTAGGAAACAATTTAGAATATTTCCATGAATTTTATTATATTTGTGATTGTTATGAATTTTTAATTATTTAAATATTTAAAATAAGTTAAAAATCAAGTTTTTTTTAAAGTCCATTTTATTTTTAAAAAATACTCCTAATCACAGAAAACTCAAAAAATAAGTTTTAATAAATGTTTAAGTTAAATTTTGATTTTTTAAAAATCATTTAAGTGCTAAAAATGTTATTTATCTTTAAAAATCAACTTAAGTTACCAAATGAACTTAGAATGCTTTGACATTTTTATGGTGAGTTCTCTGGATCCTAAAAAATAATAGAGATGAAAAATCAAGTCATTTTGTTATTTGTATTTTTCAAAGTTAATTATTTTAGAGCTTTAGGGTTTGTGAAGCATAGGTGTATTTTGAATGACTTGACTTATGAGAAATTTTTCTAAGGGTTCTCTAGTCTTTGTAAATTCTTCAAAATTTTCTTAGATTTTTCTAAGCAACATGATAATTTCCATGATTAATTTAAGACAATAATGCATATAAACTTGAAAAATATGATTCTCTGTCTAGGGACTTTACCTGACTGTGGAAAAATCAGGGAATGTTTCATAAGACAAAGGCAACAACATGCTAAAATTTCAAGTCATAGTGATTTTACTACATGCATAGAGAATCAAAACATCCAAATCAGTCTTTAATTAATTAAAAATAAAATATAAATCACATGGACTTAAAATTATTTCCATATTGTTCTCCTCTATTCAGTGAGCAAGAGAGTATTTTTATTTTATTTTTATGTTTTTTCTACACCAAGATATGAATTTTTTAAGTTAGGGATCATTTTATGAATTAATTAAATCCCTATTTATCTATTTAAATGTGCGGTGCCACCTCAACCTACAACGGCTTCGAAGTTCCACGCAACGCCCTCCCATTCGACTCCGCCAGCCACCTCAGTGCTGACTCGACCCGCATTTTATGTTCCGAAGCACTGTCCGACTTGATTTCGACCGTCCATCCGATACACGCGCGATCAGACGGCTCCCCATTATCGCCCCCGATAGCCTAGCTCAAGAGCCGTCCATCTTCTAGACTTAAGATCTCTCTCATTTCTTATCCAAATTAGATGAATTTTTTTTAAAATGCTTGTCTAAACTAGAGGAACATATCCATATGGTTATGATGCCATGAAATCAACTCAAAATGAATGATGAGTTCAAATAGGCTCGGGAGGGAGAGAAGTTTTATACCTTTGCTCTGAGAAGTGAAGCTTTGATCAGAGAGTCTTGGCACGTTCGTTGTGATCCAAAGAGGCTAGGAATTGAGTCTCTGGTCTTGGTGTAAGGCTTAGGTATGATTTCGATTAAACCCGATTTTGGGTGTTGGTCTAGAGTTATTGTAGAGGCTATTTTAGAGGTGGATTTTATGAGGCTTTGGCTTCTTTCTCGGTTGTGAAGGCGTGGGCACAAGTAATTGAAGTTTGGTGAACTGTGGAAGTGTAATGAGCTCTGTCCTGGTTTTTAGCAATGGTTTGAACTCAAAATTGAGTTTCCACAATGGGATTCAGCGGGGGAAGAGGGTTGGATTGCACTAAGGGAAGCTCAGAGAAGCTCTGTGAGAAGTTTGGGGGGCTCTCTCTAAGAAATTTTCAGCACACTTCCCATGGCCGTGGAGGTGATTTTTTATAAAAATGGCCATGGGGTGGCTCTCAGGGAAAATGTTTGGGTGCATTGTGGTGCTTAGGTGGAGGGTAGAGGAGCTCTACAATTTGATTTGACTGAGCTGACCTCTAGGTTTGATTTAGGTGAAGTTCCATGGGGGTGGCTTTCAGTTTTGAGCTTCTCTGGTGACTAGGTCGGCCGGTCATGGCAGGGGGAGGTGGCTAGGAGCTCAAGGCATCCATGGGAATCTATCAAAGCAATTTAATGCAATGGGGTTTAATTTTGGTAAGGGTATCTTAAGCATGTGCATTTTTGGAAATAAGATCCATTAATTTATGGGATTTTTGGTCCATGACTTAGTTTAGGTGGTTAGATGGGTTTTGGCTTAGTCTTAGGTCTAACCAATGGCTGAGGTGGAGTTAATTTGATTGTTTTTAGGTGGTTTGGTCATGTTTAATGCATGGCTTCAAGTGATCAAAGTTTGGGTTTGGGCTAGGTTAGCCATGTCAATTGACCCAATTGATTGATCAAAATTGTGTAGATGATTGTTATGAAGTTTTTTGAGTTGGGCTAGACATGGGTTGAAGTAATTTTGAGTTCAATTGGTAGATCAATTTGAGGGATTTTTGAAATTTGGTCAATTTGGAAATGTTGGGCTAGACATGGGTTGAGGTTGGGCTAGTCTTGGGCTAAGTCCAAATTAAATTGTTCAAATGATCAAGGGAGATGTTGTGCAGATTTTTCATGAAGATGGAGTGTAAATTATGGGGCTAAGGCCATCAAATTGGTGAGATTTTGAGACATGGCCAATTTGGGGCAAATTTTGCGCTTTTGGACCTAGGTTGAAATCAAATGAAATTGAGGTTTCATAAAGGCAAACTGAAGGTCAATTTTGATGTATAGGGATACTATGAAGATTTTTCAACACTAATTGTGGCTAATTAAATGAGCTATGGGTTCAATTTTGTGGAACCAAGCTACTGGGCCAAAATTGGGTTTTTGGTCTAAATCAAAATTAGGTTCAAATCATGGGCCAATTGAACTAGGATTTGGTCTAGTTTGGTCATATCAAGAGTGAATTTGAGTTTAGAATTGAAATTGGGGTAAATTGAGACCAATTGGATAGACATTTGGGGTAATTTTGGGAAAATATGGTCCTTTAAAGGGCAATTTGGGGGTTTTGGTCAAAGATGGTAACATTGGGCAAATTGAGTCATGTGATGGTTGAGAAAAATGAAATTGGGAATATTTAGGAGGTTTTTGAAATTTTTGGGAGTTTTTTTGGAATTTTTGGGTAGTTTGGGTGTTTTCTAGGTGTTTGAAATGATTTTTGAACCAATTTGGGTATTTTGGGTAGAGTTGGAAATTTTGGCCAAATTTGGGGTCCCAATGGTATCTAGATAATTCAGAGAAATTTAGGGGCAAAAGGCTAGGTTGGGCATCTTGGTAGAGTTGGAGTGTCAACCATCATCAATAAGTCATGGACCTATGGAAACCTCATTTTGGGTCCACTATGTAGTGGTCTTAGCCAAACCTTAGCCTACGGTTAGTGTGTTTAGGGGGCCACCTACAGGAGTCTCCCAAAAGTATCAAGGGACCAGAGCCTAGAAATTCTGGGTTTAGGGTAGTGAGTGATTGTGAGTGCAAGTGATTGCAAGTGAGTGCCTTTCCCTAGACCAACACCCAGGGTCAACCCTAAGGTCAAGCTGTCCTAAGGGTGGCTCATATTGAGTTCCCCCGTAGTTACCCCACCTACTAAGTGCTAGAGGTTAGGACCAATAAGTGGAACTTCAAGTTAAGTAAAGAGTTGTGTAGGATTTCTAATGATGAGGGTTCCATGTCTAGTTTTCTAAGAATAGTCAATAGGAACGTCCTATGGCTAGACCTTAGGCTACCAAAGAGGCAAGACTAAACCTCAACTAAAAGTGAGGTCAACAAATGGACCCCCAATAGGTGTAGTGTGTTGGGCAAGCACAACACGCGTATTGGCGTTGACCGATGAGATAAAAAAAAACCAATACAAACTCCTAAGTCAACAGACCCGGAAGTATGTGTAGAGTTGTGTGTGATTTGCTTCCGCTAGGAATTTAGCAGATGATCGTTTGATTGAAATCAAGGAGTAGGGACTCTCACTAGGGATCAGAGAGTGAATTTTGAGTTATGAAATTTCAAGTATTTATAAAGAACGGGAGTCAGTATATAGGTTCTGACCCCAAGGTGGGAATTGAAATTTGGGTATCAATCCCGAAATAAGAATCAGATTCCAAAATCCATTTGAGGTGGTCTTGAAACTGACTTCAAAAGTTGAGAATAGGATTGTGTAGGAGGACCAAATCGAGGTGGAAAACATAGAGCCTCACATTCGGTTCCAAGGAATATATCTTCTACATTGAGGAGGGAAGCTCTAGGACTCTCATCCAACTCAATAGGTAACAAGAAAATATGTGTGTCACATTAGGAAGGAAAGCACTAGGACTCACATCCAAAACAAGAGGTGACAAGAAAATATGTGTGCCACATTAGAAAGGAAAGAACTAGGACTCACATCCAACCCAAGCAGTGACAAGGAAATATATACATCACGTTAGGAAGGAAAGCACTATGACTCACTTCCAACCAAGCAGTGACAAGAAAAATATGTGTGTCACGTTCAGAAGGAAAGCATTACGACTCACATCCAACCCAAGCAGTGACATGGAAATATATGCATCATGATAGGAAGGAAAGCACTAGGATTCACATCCAACACAAGTAAAGACAAGGAAATATGTGTGTTACATTGAGAAGGAAAGCGCCAGGACTCACATCGAACTCAAGATGTAATGAGCAAATATGTGTGTCAAGTTAGGAAGGAACGCACCAGAACTCACATCCAACCCAAGCAGTGATAGGAAATATATGTGTTATATCGAGAAGGAAAGCACCAGGACTCACATCCAACTCAAGAGGTAACAAGAAAATATGTGTGTCACGTTAGGAAGGAAAGCACTAGGACTCACATCCAACCCAAGTAGTGACAAAGAAATATTTTTGTTATATTGAGAAGGAAAGCACCAGGACTCACATCCAACTAAAGAGGTAACAAAAAAATATGTGCGTCATGTTAGAAAGGAAAGCACCAGGACTCACATCAAACCCAAGCAGTGACAAGGAAATATGTGTGTTACATTGAGAAGGAAAGCACCAAGACTCACATCCAACTCAAGAGGTAACAAGAAAATATGCACGTCACGTTAGAAGGGAAAGCACCAGGACTCAAATCCAACCCAAGAAGTGACAAGGAAATATGTGTGTTAAATTGAGAAGGAAAGCACCAGGACTCACATCAAACTCAAGAAGTAACAAGAAAATATGCGCGTCACATTAGGAAGGAAACCACTAGGACTCACATCCAACCCAAGCAGTGATAAGAAAATATATGTGTTACATTGGAAGTAAAGCACCAAGACTCACATCCAACTCAAGAGGTAACATGAAAATATGTGTGTTTATGAAGAAAATATGCAGATTCATACATGTGAATTTGTGGGGAATATGTGAATAGAATATGTGAAGAAATCGGAAGCCTTAACATCCATTGAAGAGACCCTCACACTGATCTTTGGATAATTTGAAATTTGACGGAATCAGAAGCCTTAACATCCATTGAAGGGGGCCTCACACCGATCCTCAGATATGGGGAATCAAAATTTGGGTACTGACCCTAAGAGTCATATGAAAACAGTGTAGAGAGTTTGTGATGTTGAATTTGTAGAAATGTATCATATGAAAAGGTTGATTTTGTTGAAGAAGATTTGTAGAGCTTTGTTGGGTTTTGTGCAGAATGTGAAATTCCACAGGGATGTGAAGAGAGTTAATGCAGATAAATATGGTTGTGCTGCACGCACAAAGAGTAAGAAACTCCGAAAACAAGAGAATCCACTAAACAGATTCATTTTCTTTTCTTGTTGTTTTTATCACATTTAATTTTTTTTCAATATATGTCTTTAAAATATTAATTTTAGTTGGTTGATTTTCAAAAGAAATTTGTTTTGTTGTTTATATTAAAAAAAAATTATTTAAATTTATTTATTGTTAATGGTTTGTTATTTTGTTCCTCGTTTATTGAAATTCTGAACCAATGCGTGGTTCATGGCTTCCATCCATCGCACAAAAGGCAACTGGAAAAAAGGAACATTTTTTAGAGAAATTTCCATTAATCTACTTCAATAAAGATGTTACAGATCAAACATAGGCTAATGCCTCAAAAATGGAACAATATATAGTCCATGTTGGAGTACATCCAGATCATCTCATGCCATGAATACATTGTAGGCTGATTATATTAGATACATATCATGTTGCTACATAAAAAGTGAACCCTCCAACCATCTGTACCAAGTACGAAGAGCTCCTGATCGAGCAGACCTTCTAAGCCATGCTCCAGGATAAGAGGTCCCTTCACATGTACTTAGAGCTACAACCCTCTAATAGCTCGTAAGGTAGTAGCTCCTCCAGTTCTAGGTATGGCTGAAATCTATATGGCATTTTGTTGTTGTCCATCCTGCGGAAGGTCAGGGACACCCTACGGTGTCATACCCCTGGAATGCAATGTTTGGAGACATCTGCACCGTTGCCTTAAGACTGAACTGACTGGTAGAGGAATCCCCACAGAGCCTCTAAACTCAGCTGAGCCGATGATATCAATTTCTTTCCCAAATAATATATTGCTCTTGCTCCGAAATGAGACCATGCAGAAGGGTCTTAAAAAATCATGATGATCAATGTGAGGAGGTTTGCAGTCTCCCTCGTCATATATGTTGATGATGCAACTGTTTGGGATGCAAGTAGTGGGCAGTATGCTCCATCTGACCACTCTTTTGATCATCCACTTTATCATTGGCGGTAGTGTATCTACTTGATCGTGTTTGAGGATCCCAGGAAGATTCCCCTATCTGTCATTTGTGAAGTTGTAGCAGCAGCCACAATGGATAGTAATCCTCCATTTTCCTCGCATCTATTTCCTTGGCTCGGAATAGGTCCTTTCCATAAGTAAACCTGCTTGACCTCTGTCCCTTAGGTCAAAAATGCAGTCAAGAATACATTGCTCCTCAGTCTCTGAGAAGACTCTAGTATACAGTTCTAATCCATCCAGTATGTTGATGAATTTTCCCTGGACTTCTTCGTAAAATTCAATTCTCTTTTATTTATTTTGCTTATTTTGTAGTACTCCATCGTACTAAGGGTCGGCAGCTGTCACGGGCATTCCTCCTCTGAACATTGGCAGGAACCCAAACTGGCGCTGGTTGATCTCGAACACGAGACTCGGCGTCTAGCAGGATGTACGAGGTTGGGCTCCATGGTACATATTGATCTATCCCTAGTAGGACGTATGTCTCATCCATCATAAAATCTAAAGTCTGAGACCCATCGGTGCTGGAGGTATACTCTTTCAATGTACTGAAACGTTCTAAATGTAGAACATTGCAATTCGAGCATTCTACAAACGCCATCGTGGCTGATGTCATGACTGGTATTTCAGCGTTGCACGTCGGGCAACCTTTTCATAAAACATCTAAAACTGAAAGTGTATCAGATTCTATCACGAACCCTGGTTCTTCATCCGTGGTAGGTAGGCTAGCAGAAGTTTTTTTCATGTCCGGATCATAAATATGTCCCTCAGGAATATGGGTGAGTAGGTTGTTTGTCTCTCTCTGACATCTGCATTCTTATCGTAGAAAAGCCCTTTGCTTCTTGCGGTCGGCATTCCTACGTTGCGTCCTGCGAAGCGAAGTACTTGGCAGTCGTTTGTTATTGGTGGCTACTAGGCCTTCAGCTGGTGTAGCTACCATGGAGGGCATACGATTGGGCCCTTCCATCGAATCTTGCTCTATTATCACGTTCTTGCCTTTGTGTGATAAATTATCTTTGGCGGTCACCCTCAGCAGCGAAGGCAATCCGTCTTTCTCCCTGTAGCTGACTACATTCATGAGAGGACATTCATAGTCCATGAAAACCTAGTTAAAATCCATGTTGAAGTCTATGGTGCCGCTCTACGGTGCCATCTCCTCATTTAGTACGAGGCTCCAGCCATCCTAGAAAGCAAAAATCAGCCTCTGTCCAGACATTTTTCTGCAGACGACAGGAAAAACATCAGTGGTCTAAGACTTGGCATGAACAAGAACAAAACAAAGTATTTATTATAGTGAATTTTAACTTATTTACATGAAATGAATTGTTTATTTATGTATGAATTTAATTTTGTGGAACATTATACTCAAAAGTAGAAAGGAAAAAAAATTGAAGTTTAACATTTTTCAAAATTTTCATTATATTGAGGTTAATTAATACATTTGTACCCGGTCATAAACATTTGGCCAGATAGATAACCCTAAAACAATCAAAGTTTCAAAGTTTGAAAGCAAGCAGAGGTAAGCGGCATCAGGCTGCATAATAGGTTTTCAGATATCGTCCATTAATTGGTAACATGGGTCTTTCGCCTTGGAAGTCCACTAACTTGTACGCTCCTCCTATGTAGACATTTTCAACGAGAAATGGTCTTTCCCAAGTTGGCTCAAATTTTCTACCTATTTTTAGCGTGCAAGAATAAGCCTTTTGAGAACAAGTACAAGGTCACCAACTTTGAGTGTACTTGGGCGGACAAATTTGTCATGGGCTTGTACCATCTTCGCCTGGTAAAGCTCCAAATGTAGTTATGCTTCTAGTCATTTTCCCTTGAGACTCTCGAGTTCTTCATGTCTAATTTTTGCACTTTCCTCTATTGTGAGTTGGTTGGCAATAGCAACTCTAAGAGACGGTGTCTGGATTTCTAGCGGTAGCACGGCCTCGGACTCGTACACGAGCATATAGGGTGTACACTGAGTGGGAGTCTTGAAAGTCATCCGGTAGGCCCACAAGGCTTCTAATAGTTTCTTGTGCCAATTCCTTTTGTTTTCATCCAGTGTTTTCTTTAAAATCTGTATCAGTGTTTTATTGAAGGCTTCAACCAAACCATTTGCTCTGGGATAGTAAGTCGTAGAGTATCTCCAATCTATCTCATGTCTTTTGACAAAATTGTTGATCTTTGTGCTTCTGAAAGCTATCCCATTATAAAAAATTATTCTTCGCGGTACTCTGAAATTGTAGACAATTTGGATTTAGAAAAATTGAAGGATGTGCTGTGTCGTAACCGCACATAACGGTACTGCCTCTACCCATTTGGAGAAGTAATCTGTAGCGACAAGTATAAACATGTGTCCTTTGGAAGATGGAGGGTCTATCGAACCTATTATGTCCATGCCCCAACACTCGAATGGCCACGAGGGCAATAGTTGGGTGTAACACATTCGGAGCCTCGTGTAAGACCACCCCATGCACTTGGCATTGGTGACATTTTCTAGTTGTATCCATGCAATCAGACATCATTGCTGGCCAATAATATCTGAGTTTTTTTTATCTTCATTTTCATTTTCGGCCCTCACTGATGAGCGCCATACAATCCGACATGTACCTCTTTGACAATATTTTGTGTGTCGGCTCTATTCAAACACCGTAGCCACATCTGATTGAATGATCTTCTGTAGAGAACGTTTCCCACTAGGGCGTAAGACATTGTGATATGATGTGCTTCAGACTTGTCTTCTGACAGCTTTCCAGTATGCAAATATTTTATTAATGGGTTGTGCCAATCTTCATTGCTGTCTGCAATTGTATTTATTGCTTTTTCTTTTCCGAGCTTGTGTAGAGTTTCAAGGTCGATCTGAGAAAAGCTCATCTTCCTTGCACTGTGATTTCAATGGAATCCTCTAGGGGACATGTCATTTCCTTAGCAAGTTTGGATAGAGCGTCAACATGGGCATTATCTCCCCTAAGAATCTGGTAGAAAGTCACATCGGGGATCTGCTCTAGGAGCTTCATAATGTACTAATGGTATTCTGCTAACCTTGGCTTCAGAATTCTGTATTGTCTGATGACTTGTTGGATGACAAGTTTGGAGTCGTCATAGATGACAATGTTTGTTTTATCGGTTGAGATTGTCATCTCCGATCCAGTGATTAAAGCTTCGTATTCTGCTTCATTGTTGGTGCACGGCTCTGTCATGTGGTATGAGAACCTCAACATACCCTTATCTAGTGTGATAAAGATCAAACCAATCCCTGCTTTGCCTGGTATAACTGTGTCTGATCCTTTATCTTTTCTTGCTGATGAAGCACCGTCAAAGTACATCTCCCAGTGTCGAAGTACATCTCCCAGCGTTGCACACTGGAGAATTTCATTTATAATATTTTCTCGTCTGGTAACTTATCGTTGAGAGGGGACCCAGCTGGCACTGGGTGTGCAGTGAGAAAGTCTGCTAGTATATATCCCTTGATAGCACGGAGGTGAACAAAAGTTATATCAAATTGCAATATAATCATTGATCATCTTCCTAAATGTCTGGAGAGTGTTGGTCAGGTCATCAAATATTTCAATGGATTAACTTTTGAGATTATGGTAACCTTATAAGAAAGCATGTAATGTATAAGCTTTTGGGCTGCGAAAATCAATGCTAGACAATGCTTTTCAATAGGTGGATACCTTATCTCCATCGGTATTAGGCGACAACTCAAGTAGTAGAGTGCATTTTCTTTACCCTCATCATTGACTTAGGCTAAGAGGCCTCCAAGAGAGTCATCCAAGACTGCGGTATAAAGTATTAAAGGTTTCTCTGGGATTGGGGCTGCCAAGACAGAAGGTTTCATTAGATATTGTTTAACATCTTCAAAGGCCCGCTTGCATTTCTCTTCCCAAATGAATTTGGTGTCCTTTTTAATTAATGCCGAGAAAGGATGACACCTACTTGAGAGATTAGAGATAAAGCATCTCAAATATGCCAACTTCCCCTGGAAGGAACGTAGTTGTTTCAAGGTTTTAGGATGAGGCATTTCCAAGATAGCTTAAATTTTATCTGGGTCGATCTCGATTCCCGGATGACAGACATCGAATCCCAGAAATTTCCTAAAGGTGACACCAAAGGTGCACTTTAAGGGATTCATTTTAATGTCATATCGTCGTAACCGTTCAAACAAATTCCTCAAATCATACAAATGGTCTATTTTTTGTTTACTTTTGATGACCAAATCATCCACGTAACATTCTACTTGGTTGTGAATGAGGTTGTCAAAAATCTTCGTCATTGCACGTTGATATGTTGCTCCAACATTCTTTAGGCTAAACAACATCACTGTGTAGAAGAAAATTCCAATCTGTGTTCTGAAGGCTGTAAGTGTTGCATCCTCAGGAGCTGTCTTGATTTGGTTGTATCCCGACGATCCGTCCATGAAGGAGAAAATTTCATGTGTTGAAGCGATATCCACCATCATCTTTAGTATGGGTAGTGGAAATTTGTCTTTTGTACATGCCTTGTTCAAATCTCTAAAGTCGACACAAACACGGATCTGTCTGTTTATCTTCTTAACAGGTACAATGTTAGCTAACCACGTGGGGTACTGCTTTTCTTTTACAAAGTTGGCGTTTATTAATTTCTTCACCTCGGTGATAACTTGTTGTTCTATCTCGATGCGCATTCTACTGGGAGCTTTTTTTAGTGGTGTTATATTCTTGTCCACCCCCAGTTTATGAATTTCAACCTCTACTGACAATCCTGAATTTTCATCGTAGCTCCATGCGAAGCAATCCTTGAATTCTGTTAATAGTTTGATCAATTCTGCAGATTCTTTGTCATTGAGTAGAGAACTTATAAATGTAGGTCGGGGTTGTTCTTCAATTCCAGGCTTAATTTCTTTCAATTCATTAACGATAGATTTAATTTCTTCCTCAAATTCTAGCGAAGAATCTTCTATTGGTTGATCATTAGAGTCATCCTCTATATCAAGGCAATCCTCCTCTGACTCACTAGTAACAACCATGCAAAATTCAGAATCATCGACTGTTCCGACTATACCAAATCTAAGACCCTCTTTTGAGTTTGTAGTTCAAATTTTACCATTCGATAATTTTTCAAAAAAATTGAAATTTATCTTTTGACATTTATTTTGGTAAGTGTCCCTGTTGAATTAACTTTTGAACACAAGGCGAGAAGTAACCAAAAGGCAATTCCATTAATTCATTAGAATCATCATCCAAATTTACATGTTTTTTAAGCTCAGTAGAGGTAGAAACACTGTAAAATTTGATTGGCTTTGAACCAACATAACAGACTTCCTTGACCTCTAAACTCTCGACCTTTTGAGGGAGAATTGGAGTAAGGGTCATGGTATTCACATAGTAGTTTATCCGATCATACATTGTTTCATATTCATTTTGCTCTGTATCTTCAAGGGATATTTCATAATGAGGTTTCTTCCATCTTATCATCATTAGCTCTTCTTCATAACCATCTTCATCACCAACATTGATGGTTGGCCTAGTCCGTTTAACGATTAAATTGATCCTTCCTCATCCACGTCCCTGGCCTCGACCTCGGGTGGGCGAACTAAAAGAACTTTCGCCAACTTATTGTAAGGGAATGGTGGCGGAGTTGAATGGCCTCCTCTTTGTACTTCTTCTGAATCTTCATCTTTATTAGTGATAACTTCATGAGAGAAAACATTTCTCTTTGGAGGCGCGTAGTAGGCAGCATCTTCATGGATACCAACTTCATGCACTGAAAATGGTTGTAAGCCTCCTTTGATGCAATTTTCTTGACCATATTTGTGGTATTTGATGCACTGGTGTGGAGATGATGAAACCATATTATGCTCATGAATCCATGGTCGACCCAGCATAGCGTTAAAATATGTCTCGGGGTCGATGATATGAAATTTAGCGGTTGTCACGAGCTCTCCAACCTTCATAAGTAATGTAATTGATCTAAGGGCTCTTTCTCCCATTTGGTTGAATCCTCTTAATATCATTTTATCGGTCGTATGTTCTTGCACTTCAATATCCAAGTAGGCCAATGTTCCTAGGCTCATAAAGTTAAGAGATGCTCCAGGATCTACTAAAACTGTGGACAACACAAATCTACCAATGTTGACGGAGATGTAGAGTGGACAATTGTGGTCGGCGGTACCGAGCAGCAAGTCTTCGTCTATGAAGGTTACACCAGACTGTTCTTTCAACAAACAAACTTCATCTGAGGATGTGCTGGCCAACTGAGCTAAGCAAATTTTTGGGTCAAGCAAAGCTGTAGCAAGAGATTCTCTCATCTCCTTTGATAGGATTAGAGCGTAGTAGATGCTTGATCGGGTTGGCAACTTCCTAAGATGAGCTAGCAAGTTGTAGTCTACTTTGTATGATTTTTGATTTTGTCTTGATTATGTGGTTCTTTCACTTATGGAGGTGGGGGTATCTCTTCTCGGGTCATTATCTGCTTTCCTTTGTCTGTTGGAGCTGTTCTTGGTGGTAACACTTTTCAGCTCATTAAGTTAACTTCTGTGATTTCTTCTTCTTGAGATATCATTATTGAATCTTCTGGTGTCTCCTCTTTTTCATCGGAAAGATCTTAGTTGATGGTATGCGGTGTACTATGATGCTTGAGAATTGGCTCCTCGTTATTGGTGTTGTTGTAAACAGTATCATTGATGTCTTCTTTGGACTTAACAACGAGTTCATTGGGCTCGAGTAGGATTTGAGGATCGTTTTGGGGATCAAAATCAAAGTTATATTGGTCATAATTAGTTACATTATCACCAGAAACAGTTAAAATGTAGCTGAAATCACAATCATTATATTCATAAGACCCCGGAGGGACAAAAAGATAATCATATAAATTCATGGGTTTGAAGAGTTTATTCCCCGAATACGAGACAACCTATCCAGTAGAGGCAGCCCTATCCTACCCCCCGTTCTATCAATCTTTGCAGTGACATTTTTCTTCTTCTTCCTTATCCTTGATTATGACGGCTCTCCTGATGAAACCTTCATCTCAGGCTTGGTACGTTGTGGACTCTTAATGAAGCTTATTTTGATGCAGATTGAATCTTGTGTAGTATTCTCTTAGATGATTTACTCCAGACCTCATTCCATTCTTCAACTCTGGTATGTGTAGAAGATTGTTTTGATGGATCCTGTATTTTGTTGAGGACCCTCTTGAGTTCATCCCAATTTGTACTCCATCCATTTGTTCCAATATACGGATCGATTGGGGAGATTGGCTCGGCCGAAATCATATTTATGGAACCTTTTTTAGGTTCTTTTAATTATTCTTTCGGGATTGTTATGTTTTCTTCTTTAAGGTTCCTCTCAAGCTAGTCCTTTAAGATGAAGCATTTTTCTATAGTGTGCCCAAGCAATTGGTGGTATGGGCAATAATTTGGTTCATTCTTCTTATCCACCTCTTCGAGCTTCTTTGGATCTGGTAGTTTGAACTCTGGCTTCTTCATCAGACTTCTAAATATTTTAGGTATAGCTTCATCTTTGAAAGAATACAACGTTTTACGTCATTCTGATTGGGACATATTCTTATCCCTTGTTCATGGTGATCCCTCTTGAGGCAATCGCTGGTTGGATTGACTATTCTTTTTTTGAGCATACTGTGACGAAGACTGGCGATGCTCTTCTGTATATATTTTTATCGGCTTAGCCTTTTTGTATGGCTCCATGTGCTTTATTTCCTCTTGAAGACTGCTGGCTTTACTGAGTAGCTTCTCAAAGGATTTGATGGTGAGTCCCTTGAGATTGAAAGCTACTAGCCCATGAATGCTCTTGAGTAGAATTTCAATCGCATGATGTTCCTGTAGCAGTTCACATTTCATGCTAAGGTTTCTCCACCTCAAAATATAGTCTGTCAAAATTTCACTAGGCTTGTAAGCATGAAATCTAATGGCCCATGAATGATTTTGAGTAGAATCTCAATCGCTTGATGTTCCTGTAGCTGAGGTTCACATTTCATGCTAAGGTTTGAGTAAAATCTCAATCGCTTGATGTTCCTGTAGCTGAGGTTCACATTTCATGCTAAGGTTTCTCCACCCAAAATATAGTCCACCAAAGTTTCTCTTTGCTTTTGTTTTTCCATCATGAGCTCTCCAATAGACACATGGTGTTGTTCCTCAACAAATCTTTTCTCAAATAGTTGTTCTAACTCAGAAAATATTTTAACTGACCCGTTGGGTAAGTCAGCGTACTTGTAGAAAGCAATTCCTGACAAGCTATTGATGAATTGCTGGAAGAGTAGAGCTTCACTATTTCTCGTGTTGCCACAGCTGGCTCGGAAATGTGCTATATGCTCTCTGGGATTTTCAGTCCCATCAAAAGTTTGGGGCCACAAAACCTTTGGGGACAGGCACGACATCAAATTCCTCCTGGTAAGGTCTACCCTTTAGAACCAATGCACCACCCTTAGATTGGGCTAAGGCGTCCCGCACTTGTTTAATCATTTGCTTGACTTCCTATTCTGGTATAGAACCTGATGGAGAATCCTTTCTATGTTGCTCGTCTCTGTTTGCTGAAGCAACCTCTCTCCTTTCATATGTGATGTGTATAATCTCCAGTTGATTGATCTACGTAAAAGCCAGTTGCAATGCTTGTGGTTGCCCCTGAATTGTGGCCATTGCGGTCATGGTTGTGGTCATCTCTTCTATTCTTTTCTCCAGTAGACTAACTTGCTCATCCCATAGGAGGACAACCCTACACAGTTCATCTACGGCGTTCTCTCCTGTGTGAGGTTGAGCCTCGCGCATAGATGTGATGGCTCTGGTTTTAATTACATTGACATCCATGAAATCTTCCTCCAAGTAATCATTGTAATCAAAATTTTCATCGTCTCTGTCGATGAAAATTCTGTGTTCTCAAGCTAACTCAGAAATTTCAATATTGAGTTTCTAAAATTTCTCTTCAATTATTGATTCCTTGATTGCTTTAAGATTTGGAGGACCCTGATGGACATCCTCTACTTGTTCTTCCATCTTGCTGGCTATTGCTGGGACGATGTCAAATATATTAGACCCTGGTTTCATTTCTTGTTTTTGTCCCGCGGGCTCACCGGACAGTATCGGTGCAGCGACCTTAGGTACCCATACCTTTTTCTTTTTCGACGATGATGTCTCAGGAGGGAGTGTCTTAGTAGAAACATTAGTATGTCGAGGAAAAGTATGCTCCCTGTGGTGTAGACCGGCTATAATGTCAGTTAATCGTCTTGTCTTTGCCTTTGGCATTGTAGAAATGTGTCCATAATGGGTGACAAGTATGATTTTCGGACTCGGTTTTGACATAATCGGTCGACGGCCTGCGGTCCTCGTGGCGGTATAATTAGTAGTAATCACTCCGATATCAGTTCTGTTCCCTAAATGAAACCAAAAGGGGATACGATTAGGTGGCACTCTAGTTGTCTTGTGAGACTGTCTGGCGAAGCTGACATTCTTCAAAATTTCCTTCTTCATGTCAGGGGAAATAGCATGTCCCACCCATTTAAGTAACTCGGTAACCAAACATCCGTCTTTGGTAGCTAGTCTTCTGAAAAATGCAGTAAATTGGGTGATATGAGTGGACTCCTTTCTCTCCTCAACGTGTCCATGAAGTGTTGGTAATGCGGCAGTG
This sequence comes from Phalaenopsis hybrid cultivar, assembly GCA_002079205.1. NCBI lineage: Eukaryota > Viridiplantae > Streptophyta > Magnoliopsida > Asparagales > Orchidaceae > Phalaenopsis > Phalaenopsis hybrid cultivar. The sequence goes on from JXCR01080994.1 coordinate 54,572, forward strand.
ATTCTTTGGATACTCTCATATTTATTGGTATCCGTCAGAGGATGGAATCTACTCCCTCGTAGGAGTGGGTAAATTTTCGGTAACACTTCTTCAACTTGATGAGGCTCCTCCTCAATGGGTGTCTCCTTGGGATCCTGAGCTTTGATGACCCTCTAAACTCTTCTGTTGCGGTTCCTCTTTTGAGTTCGGGTCGGTGGTACAGTCCTCAAACTTGATCTGATTTCAAACACGGGTGGTGGGAAAGTTAATTCCTCAGTCCGATCCTCAATAATCGTTACTTCTTTCCCCTTAGCAGCAGCGGGGCTAGCAGGTTTAGCGGGTGTCATGACAGCAGTAGTTTTGGCTTTCTTGTAGGCAGCGAAGTCTTGAAGGCAGTTCAGGCAGAATTCTGCAGATGGTTCCTGTATTTCCGGTGTGGCAATCTTCATTACCACAAACGGGGATTTCCCGAGGATGACCTCGAGATCTTCAAATTCGGCTCCAAATTTGATGGTAGGAGCGAAGTTGTGGGCTTCTTGACTCGTTGGCAGGTTGCAGGAAAAGGTCAGCGTTGGGTAGTCCATTGCAGCAGGCTTGAAAACAGAAAGTTTTGGGGTTAGCTATATGGCCAAAAATATCATAATTTTTAGTGCAAGCACTGAAAGTAGAGGTTGATCTGTAGACCGGGCGGGTCTTAATTTATGGGTATTTCTTAAAATTTTGTGTAAGAAAAATTAAGAGGTGTAAAATTTAATTAATGTAAGAACATTTCAAAGTGCGCGCAACACAACATGATTTGCAAAGTAGCAAATCAAATTTGGAAGGGAGATGTGAAGTACTTTAGGACCCAGTGCGGGACCCATTTAGTAGTAGACAATGCCCTGGTGGAACTAGTCCACCGGCACACCTATTGGGGATCCGACCCCACATGAATATTTAAAGAGTCCTTAATGGACTTTTGAACCCATCTGTTCAATGATGGTTGAACAGCTAGTCCTGAAGTCCAAGGAGTTAGCCGTACCTTCCCAAGACAGAAATGGGTAAAGTATGCCAATGGAAGAATGGTAATTTGGTCCAAGTGGGACATGGACACATTACCGATGTGTGAAGATAATATTTCTTGATTTGAGTAGAGAGAAAAGCTTATCCCCAGCGGAGTTGCCAGAAGCTTTTGTCACTATTTTTGTTGGAGTTGGCTGTAAGAAGCTGTCGGTCACCAGAATCGAAATCCCGTAGCCCGCTTTGAAAGGACGTTTTAATTTACATATATATTTAGTTTTAGAAAAATATGAAATCAAACAGATCCTATATTTTTCATAGTTTAAATGAAAGAGCACTATACCTCAAATCCTGTATCTATGCCGAAGGATGAACACAAGACTTGAGGATGAGGCTCTCTCAAATAAACTAAGGAATATATGACATCCGTTTGGTCTATGAAACCTTTATATTTGCCGACAAGTTCCATTATTTAATATAAATAATTAAATAGGGTTTATATTAGGCTAGATTTGGACATGCTTTGTATAAGGGCAAGCCTCAACAGTTAATTACATCTTAAATGACCAAAGTCACCTAAGAAGACTCTCGATAAAAATTAGGAAATCAAGGAGTTTCAAAGGATAGGACTTTTCAAATGAAATCGTATGAGGAGGTGAGAAAGGGGATTAGTTCAAATTTGAAACATTTTGTTGTAGAGTCCAAAGGAGGAAGAACTAGGGGATGTCATGGATCCAGAGGAGAACCCCGGTGACTTCCCAAGTTATCCTAATGTTTGGCTTTGGTTTTAAGGAGAAATATTTAGGTGTTTCATCCTGCCAATTTTATTAATTAGGGCTTACATTCGTGTGAAACGATCAAACAAATAGCCTGGAAGATGTGAGAGTTTAGGTCGTGACGGACGACAACTCGGAACTATGACGAGTTAGGGCTTATATTGTATAGCAGGGTTGTACATAGACCTAAAGATAAAATGAGGATTTACATTCCATAAGAAAGCAACCTCAAAGTCCTATGGCTTTGTTGTTTAAGTATAAATAAGGAAGATTGGCTTAGGTGGGGAAGACAGGTTTTGCTGTTGAAGATGGTCGTGCTGCCCACCGTACTAGCTCCAAGCTCCTTGTCGTTGCTAGTTTAACTTTTCTAATGTGTCAAGTTAATGTCAAATCAAGTGACCTTATGGTTGAAGTTCTTTAATTTTTTATGGGGGCATGTTAAAGTTGATTAGAGCGACACCGGTTAGGATCCTACAGTTCCCTCGTTCCGGCACCACTATTTTCTATTGGATTCACTTAGCCTAAATGAACTTACTAAACTCAACTTAATGAGTTCCATAATTTCATTTAGACCGTGGGAAGACTCATTAGCAACCGTAGGTTACCTCCTCTGAGGAATCCCAGATCATCTGATAGAGACATCTTAATTTAGTTGCAATTGTAGTTTTGTGTGATGTTTGTGATTGTTTCAGTTGTTTTATATTTTTAATGTTGTGGGGGTGAATTTTATCTTGGTTGATTTTAGTTTTGGTTTCGGTTTTGTGGCTATCTTGATAGTTTTAATTTTCATGCAGGGTGACATCATTGTTTAGCATGCAAGTTTGCAGGTATAAAAGTATAATATGAAAGTACAAGAAAGACAACGCTGAAAAGTGTAAAAGCGTACCTGGTGAGTCTTCTCGTTCCACCACTTGAAACTCAAAAGGCATGTTAAGGCAATTTATATGAAATAAGGAAGTAAAATTTTGACAAACTATCTAACCCTAAGTCATATCTTGGTGGGTCCTTAGGAGTTTAATAAAGGATGATGTTGTCAAGCAAAATATGTTAAGCTTAGTAGATCTCCGAGGTATCCAACAGAACTAGAGAGAGAAGCAGGTCCGTGCTACTCTCTCGCTGCCTTATGGAAAATCCCGAGTTCTTTTAAACTTATTGTGTTGCTTAAAAATTCATCCTGCAAATACCCTAATCCTCAATGAACATTAATGTATCAATTATCCCTAAGAATAGGGTAATTATCGTCTACATTTTAATTTTGAAGATTATGTGGGTAAAGACCCTTAAAGAGGCAAATTAGTATTATTGGAACACTTAGCCAACTTTTGGTCCTAATTAGGCTTCTATTGTTTGAAAGATGTTCTAATTTTAATTGAGTTCATTTTTCTAATCATCATTTAATTAGCCTTGATTTAGTCTAGATCACTACTAAACCCTTAAGGTCTGAGTGAGTATCTTAATTAATTTTGAACAAGTTAAGCTTTAGGTGGTCATAATTCATGTTTTGAATATCATTTGAAAATCAAAATAGAGGTGTTAAATTGATTAATTATTGACTTCAAAGGTCATATCCCTAAGCCCTGGGTTCATTCTATTTTAATAAGCATCCAAATTTTAATAATTTAGAAATCTATTAACTTATCTCTTCAATTAAGAAAGTGTGGTTGGTTTCTACCAATTAACCCCTTATATTTCAAACATCCAAATTAAGATCAGAGGTTACCCATTGCCCTCCTTGAATTAAGCCTAAATGTTAATTAAGGCTAAATTTCTAAAATTACACATTTGCCCCTAAGGCTCTAAAACTTCATAATTCATCAAATTTAATTCAAATGACTTTGAAATTTTTATCCTGCCTCATTCGTGGGTCAAATAAGACATAAGAGGAGAAAATGTGATTTTTTCAAAATTTAATTTAATTTATATAATTATGGCGATGCAAAAAATAAGATTTTTCAAGGAAAATTCCTAACTTGACTAAGGTAAATCCTAATCCCTTGAAATTTTTACTGGAGGTAGACTTAGACTAAAGAAGCCTTTGAACTTAGACTTAGACTAGAGAAGACTAGAGAAGCCTTTGGTAAATCCTAATCCTGAATCCTAATATGATTTTTTGAATTTTATTTGAATTTTAAGAATTAGTTTAAGTTCAGGAGTATTTATTAAATATAAAATAATTTAAATGTGGAAAATTAAGTTTCATATTTTTAAAAAGTCCTCCTGAGGTCAGAGAACTCAGAGAAGAACATTTTATATTTTTTTGAATTTTATTTGATTTATTGGAATTATTTTAGTAAAAGCTCATTTTTGGCCTTTAAAAATTATTTTTATAGCTTTGAAATTCCGTTTCTTTATTTAGAAAATCAGGAAAAATATTCTAAATGTTCCTAAGGACTTAGGAAGCAATTTAGAACATTTCATGAGTTTTATTATTTTTGTGATTTTTAATTATTTAAATATTTAAAATAGGCTAAAAATCAAGTTTTTATTTTAAATATCATTTTATTATTTAAATATTTAAAATAGGCTAAAAATCAAGTTTTTATTTTAAATATCATTTTATTTTTGGAAAATACCCCTGATTACAAAGAAATCAAAAAAACCAAGTTTTATAATTTTTCAAGTTATATTTTTATTATTAAAATTCATTTTTATCCCAAACATGTTATTTAACTTGAAAATTAATTTAAGTTATCAAATGAACTTAAAATGCTTTGATCTTTTTATGGCGAGTTCTCTGGATCCTAAAAAATAGTGGAGATAAAAATCAAGTCTTTTTTTGTTTTTATTTTTCAAATTTAATTATCTTAGTGATTTAGGGTTCGTAGAGATTAGGTGTATTTTGAATAACTTGGCTCATGAGAAATTTTCCCAAGGGCTCTCTGGTCATCATAAACCTTCCAAAATTTTCTTAGATTTTTCTAAGTAACATGCTAATTTCCATGATTAATTTAAGCAAATAATGCATATAAAATTGAAAAATATGATTCTTTGTCTAGGGACCTCTGACTTTGGAAAAACTAGGGAATGTTTCCTAAGATAGAGGCAACAACATGCTAAAATTTCAAGTCATAGTGTGATTACTACATGTATGGAGAATTAAAACATCCAAATGAGTGTTTAATTAATTAAAAATAAAATATGCATCACATTTGTTCACTGAGCAAGAGGGTATTTTTATTTTATTTTTGTGATTTTTCTACACTATGATATAATTTTTTTTAATTAGAGATCATTTTCTGAATTAACTAAATCCCTATTTATCTATTTAAACGCGCGGTGGCACCTCAACCTACGGCAGCTCCGAAGCTCCATGTGGCGCGCACCCATTCGACGCGGTCATCCACCTCAATGCTGACTTGGCCCATGATTTATGTTTCGAAGCGCTATCCCGCTTGATCTCAACGGTCCATTTGATACACGCAATCGAACAGCGTTATGTCATCGTCCCTGATAGACTAGCCCGAGAACCGTCCGTCTTCTAGCCTTAAGATCTCTATCATTTCTTATCCAAATTACATGATTTTTTTTTAAAATGCTTGTCTAGACTAGAGGAACATATCCATACAGTTATGATGCTATGAAATAAACTCAAAAAAAAGGAGAGTTCAAATAGGCTTAAGAATAAGAGAAGTTTTATACCTTTGCTCTGGGAAGTGAAGCTTCAATCAGAGGTTCTTGGCACATTCGTTGGGATCCAAGGAGGCTAGGGATTGTGCCTATAGTCTTGTTGTAAATCCTAGGTATGATTTTGATCACGACCAATTTTGGGTGTCGGTCTAGAACCATTATAGAGGCTATTCAGAGGGTAATTTTATGAGGCTTTGTCTTCTCTTACTGTTGTGAAGGTGTAGGCACAAGCAATTGAAGTTTGGTGAAGTTTTCAGGGATAACCTGTTTTTGTCCTAATTTTTAAGCTCAAAATTAGGGTTACACAAAGAAGAATCAAGGTCATGGAGAGATTGGAATGGGTTGTGGAGGTCTGAAAGAAGCTCTCTGAGTGATTTGGGAAGCTCTCTTTGAGATAATTTTAGCACCCCTCCTATGGCTGTGGAGGTGAGTTTTTATAAAAATGGCCATGGGGTGGCTCTCAGGGCAAATGTTTGGGTGCAATTACCTCCCATGGCCGTGGAGGTGAGTTCTTATAAAAATGGTCATGGGGTGGCTCTCAGGGCAAATGTTTGGGTGCATTGTGGTGCTTAGGGGTGATTTTAAATAAAAATGGCCATGGGGTGGCTCTCAAGGCATAAGTTTGGGTGCATTGTGGTGCTTAGGTGGTTTTTATAAAACTGGCCATGGGGTGGCTCTCAGGGCACAAGTTTGGGTGCATTGTGGTGCTTAGGTGGAGGGCAAAGGAGCTCAATAATTTGATTTGGTTGAGCTGGCCTCTAGGTTTGATTTGGGTGAAGTTCCATGGGGGTGGTTAGGAGCTCAGGGCATCCAGATGCAATGGAGTTTAGTTTTGGTAAGGGTATCTTAAGCATGTGCATTTTTAGGAAATAAGAACCCTTAATTTGAGGGACTTCTTGTCCATGGCTTATTTTAGGTGGTTAGATGGGTTTTGGCTCAGTATTAGGGTCTAACCAATGGCTGAGGTGGAGTTAATTTGATTGCTTTAAGGTGGTTTGGTCATGTTTAAATGCATGGGTTCAAGTGATCAAAGTTTGGGTTTGGGCTTAGTTAGCCATGTCAATTGACATAATTGAATAATCAATAATGTGTAGATGATAGTTATGAAGATTTTTGGTGAAGGTTTGAAGTGATTTTGAGTTCAATTCATAGGTCAATTTTAGGGATTTTTGAAATTTTGTCAATTTGGGCATGTTGGACTAGACATGGGTCTAGGTTGGGCTAGCCTTGGGCTAAGCCCAAATTGATTAGTTTAAATGATCAAGGGAGATGTTTTGAAGTTTTTTTGTGAAGGGATAGAGTGGAAATTTTGGGGCTAAGGCCATCAATTCGGTGAGATTTTGAGACGTCGCCAATTTGCGGCAAGTTTGGGGCTTTTGGACCTAGGTTGAAATCAAATGAAATTGAGGTCTCACCAAAGCCAATTGAAGGTCAATTTTGATGTATAGGGATTCTATGAATATTTTTCAACACAATTTGTGGCCAATTGAATGGGCTATGGGTTTAATTTGGTGGAACCAAGCCATAGGACCAAAATTGGGTTTTTGGTCTAAATCAAAATTGGATTCAAATCATTGACCAATTGAACTAGTATTTGGTCTAGATTGGTCATATCAAGAGTTAGTTAGAGTTTATAATTGAAATTGGGGTAAATTGAGACCAATTGGATAGACATTTGGGGTAATTTGGGGAAAATATGGGCCTTTAAAGGGCAATTTGAGGGTTTTGGTCAAAGATGGTCAAATTGGCCAAACTGGGTCATGTGATAGTTGAGAAAAATGAAATTAGGAATAGTTGGGACGTTTTGGGAATTTTTGGGATTTTTTTGGAATTTTGGGCTAAGGAGGGGTATTTTGGTAATTTGGCAGATTTTGGTTATTTTGGGTAGTTTGGGTCAATGTGTTTGAAATGATTTTGGAACCAAGTTGGGTATTTTGGGTAGATTTGGAAATTTTAGTCAAATTTGGGGTCTCAAAGGTATCTAGGTAATTCGGGGGAATTTAGAGGCAAAAGACTAGGTTGGGCATCTTGGTAGAGTTGGAGTGCCAACCATCATCAATAAGTCATGGACCAATGGAACCCCATTTTGGGTCCTCTATGTAGTGGTCTTAGCCAAACCCTAGCATAGGGCTAGTGTGTTTAGGGGACCACCTACAGGAGACTCCCAAAAGTATCAAGGGACCAGAGCCTAGAAATTATGGGTTTAGGGTAGTGAGTGATTGTGAGTGTAAGTGATTCCAAGTGAGTGCCTTAGCCCTAGACCAACACCCAGGGTCAACCCTACGGTCAAGCAGTCCTAAGGGTGACTCATCTTGAGTTCCCCCATAGTGAGCCAACCTACTAAGTGCTAGAGGTTAGGACCAATATGTCGAACTTCAAGCTAAGTAAAGAGGAGTGTAGAATTTCTAATGATCTAAGAATAGTCAATAGGAAAGTCCTCGGGCTAGACCTTAGGCTGCTAAAGAGGAAAGACTAAAGCTCAACCAAAAGTGAGGTCAACATTGATCTCCTCCGTTGAAGAAATAAACACACGTACAGACGGCTCTCAGTTATCATCCTCAAGTGACCTAACCCGTAATTCGTTCACACTAAAACCTTAACATCTTTATCTAGACTCAATTAAATCTCATGGGGTTTATTTCTAAACCTTCATCTACTAAAAAAACACATCTATACGATTAATCAAGTATGAAATCAAGCCATTACAAATGGAGAATCAAAATAAGCTCAGGTTAGGGTTAGAGCTCAATACCTTTGTCTGAGAGTGGAGGCCTTAATCAGATGGTTATGGTAGCTTTGATTGGATCCAATGAACCTCTGAATGAAGTCTCAAGCCTTGGAGAATTGTCTACATATGATTTTGATCAAGGTGGATTTCAGGTGTTGGTCTAGAGCTAGGTTAGAGGCTGTTTCAGCGGGGACTTTTGTGTGGAATCAACTTCTTTCACTGTGGTGATGGTTTGTGCACAATTAACTGGAGGTTGGTTCACTTTGGAGCTATAAAAGAATATGTCCTAGTTTTGACCTTATTTCTGAGCTCAAAATTGAACTCTCACAGAGGGAACTAGAAGGGGAAGATTGTTGGCTTGAACTTAAGGATGCTTTAGGAGTCTTTCGTGATATTTTGGTAGAGTTTCCCCAAGGGTTTGGAACTCTCTTTTCTTTGGCCATGGAGGGGCTAAGTAAATAGAAGAGCTTGGGCTGGCCACCAGTGCCAATTGATGGGTGCAAAATGGTGCTTAGGTGGAGGGCTGAGGAGCTCTAAGGAGCTATTAGGATGAGCTAGCCTCTAGGGTTAAAATTAGGTTTGATTTAGGGGTGGTGGCTCTCAGTTTTGGAATTTTCTGTCCACTAGGTTGGTCGGCAGGGCCAAGAATGGTGGCTAGGTGGTCAGGTGAGCCAGGGGGAGGTTTAATTATGGTTAACGCTCAATGGTAAGTGATGATGGAGGAGATATTTTGGTTAAGGCACATAAATGGGATAAGATCCCTTAAATTAGGGACCCTTGGTCCATAGCTCACCAAGCTAGTTTAAGGGGGATTATCCCGGTCAATAGGGTGTGGTTAATGGCTGTGGTGTCATCAATTTGGTGACTTAGGCTTGGCTAAGTCAATGTTGGCGAAGGGGTTCAATTTGGTCAAAAGGGCTAGAAGTTGGGTTTGAGTTATATTAGCCATGACAATGAACTCAATTGATTGGTCAATATTGGGTAGATGATTGTCATGAGGAGTTTAGAAAAGATTTGGAGTGATTTTGAATTGATATGGAGGTTCAATTAGAGAGATTTTGGGCATTTGGTCAATTTACGGGTGTTGGGTTAGACTTGGCTTTAGGTTGGGCTATGTCCAATTTGATGATTTAAAATTATCTATAAGAATGTCATGAAGAGTTTTCAACATAAATTTGGTGTCAAGGGTTAGGGCATTCAGTTTAGTGGAATTTGGGAAGTTAGCCAATTTGGGGATTTTGGACTTGGGTTAAAATTGGGTGAAATTGAGGCTTGGACAAGGCCAATTGAATGTCCAATTTGATGTGTAGGATTTTTATGAAGGATTTAGGATTCAAATTGGGGTAAGGTGAGTAGGTTATGGGGTTCAATTTGGAGGGGTTAAGTCATATGGTCAAAATTGGGGGTTTGACTTGGATCAAAATTTAGCTCAAAGCATGGGTTAATTAGGCTTAAATTTGGTTTGAATTAATCATATGAAAGATGAATTTGAGTTTAAAATTGAAATTGGAGAGTATTGAGGCCAAATTGATGGACATTTGAGGCGAATTTGGGGAAATTGGGCCTTTAAAGGTAATTTGGGGCTTTAGTCAAAATGGTCAAATTGGCCAAATTAGGCTCAATTCAAGGGTCCAAATTTTTTTTGGAGGCATTTGATGTGATTTTGGATGTTTTGTGAAAATTTGGGGTGCCAAGGCTATTTTTTGTAATTTTGGCAAATTTGGGGGTGTTTTGGTAATTTTGGCAATTTTGGGTGGTTTTGGGCAATTTGGCTAGTTTGAAATGGTTTGAGATGATTTCTGAACAAATTTGGGTATTTTGAGTGAAATTGAGAATTTTGGCCAAATTTGGGGTTACAAGGGCATTTAGGTAATTTAGGTGGATTTAGGGGCAATAGGCCAAGTTGGATTTTTGGTAGAATTGGGGTGTCAACCACTATGTATGAGCAATTGACTAATGAAATCCCCATTTAGATCCTCCATGTAGTGGTCTTAGCTAAACCCCAGCCTAGGGCTAGTGGGTCTAGGGAACCATCTACATGAGTTTCCTAAAAGATCAAGGGATCAAAGTCAACAATTTTGGGTTTAAGGTTGTGAGTGGGTGTAGGTGATAGTGAGTGCAAGTGAGTGAACTAGCTCTAGAGGTCAAGCAATCCTATGGGGACTCTCCTTGAGATCCTTCATTCTGACCCCACCTACTAAGTGCTAGAGATTAGAACCAATATGTGGAACTTCAAGTTGAGCAAAGAGGAGTTTAGAGTTTCTAATAGTGAGGGTTCCTTTTATTGTCCACTAAAAATAGTCAATAGGAAAGTACTATGGTTAGAACTTAGGCTACTAAAGAAGAAAAACTAAACCTCAACCAAAAGTGAGGTCAATAAATGGACCTCCAATAGGTGCGGTGTGTTGGGCAAGCACACCTCGCATATTGGTGTTGACTGACGAGATCAACTAAGTCAACACAGACTCCTAAGTCAACAGACCTAGAAAGGAGTGTAAAATGAGTGCTAGTTGTTTCTACTAGGGGTATAGTAAGTGAATATCTGATCGAAATCAAGGAGTAGGAACTCTCGCTGGGGAATGGAGAGTAGGTCTCAAATTATCAAGTTTCAAGTGTTTTCGGAGGATGGGGAATCAGTATTTTGGTGCTGAACCAAAGATGGGAGTTGAAATTTAGGTTTCAATCCCGGAAGGAGAGTCGAAATTTAGGTACCGCCTTCAAGGGGACGGAATTAGAATTTAGGTACTGATTCTGAAAGATAGGAATAGTAATTTAGGTACTAATCCCAAAATGAGAATTGAAATTTAGATATCAAATCAAAAAAAGAGAATTGGAATTTAGGCAACGACCTCAAAAGATAAGAATCAGTATTTAGGTAGTGATCCTGAAATGAGAACTAAAATTTAGGTATCAATCTCAAAAAGAAGAGTCAAAATTTAGGTACCGACTTCAAAGGGAGGGAATCAGAATTTAGGTACTGATCTTGAAATATAGGAATTATAATTTAGGTACTGATCTCGAAATGAGAATTGAAATTTAGGTATCGATCTAAGAAGGAGAGAATTGGAAGTTTAATACCGACCTCAAAAGATATGAATCAGAATTTAGGTATTGATCCAAAAATGACAACTGAAATTTAGGTATCAATCTAAAAAGGAGAGTCAGATATTAGGTACTGACGTTAAAGGGTGAGAATCAAAATTTAGGTACTGATCTCAAAGATTGGAATCAGAATTTAGGTAATGATCCCAAAATGAGAATATAAATTTAGGTATTAATATCAGAAGGACAAAATTGGAATATAGATACCGACCTCAAAAGATAGGAACCAGAATTTAGGCACTGATCCCGAAATGAGAACTGAAATTTAGGTATCAATCTTAAAAAGGAGAGTTGGAATTTAGGTACTGACTTCAAAGGGAGGGAATCAGAATTTAGGTACTGATTCCGAAATGAGAATTGAAATTTAAGTATCAACCTTCGAAAGAGAGTCAGAATTTAGGAACCAACCTCGAAAGATAGGAATCAAAATTTAGGTACTAATCCCAAAATAAGAATTGAAATTTAACTATCAATCTAAGAAAGAGAATCCAAATTTAGGTACCAACCTCGAAAAGTAGGAATCAAAATTTAGGTACTGATCCCAAAATGAGAATTGAAATTTAGGCATGAATCTCAAAAAGAGAGAATAGGAATTTAGGTACCAACCTCGAAAAGTAAGATTAGGATGTCGTGTTCCATTTAAGGGAGCTTTATACCAATCTCGAAGATATGTGAATAGGATGTCGTATTACATTCAAGAGGGTCTTACACCAATATCAATGATATGTCTCACATTAGGGAGGAAAGTTCTAAGACTCATATTCAACCTAAATGGTGACAAGGGAAATATCTGCTACATTGGGGAGGGAAGCACTGTGACTCACCTCTGATCGAAGGGGTAGTGGGAAAAAAATTAGCTTCTTAGTACTGTCACCGAGAACAATATGAAAACAATTTAAAGAATTTGTGGTGTTGAACTCATAGATATTTTTCATGTGAAGATAGGTATTGGTGAGAAAAATTTGTGAAATTTTGAGAGATTCTATGCAGAATGTTAAATTGCATGGTGATGTGAAGACAATTAGTGCAGGCAAGGATAGTCGTGCTGCACGAGCAAAGAGTAAGAGATCTCGAAATCGAGAGAATCAACTCAACAGATTTATTTTATTTTCTTGTTGTTTTTATCACAATTAATTATCGAAATACTTTTTTCTTAATTCAATTTTTTTTTTGTTTGTTTTTTAAAAGAGTACTTTATTTAAATTTTATTATTACAATGTTTTTATTGTTTTGTTCCTTATTTGTTGTAGTTTGGAACCAACGCATGGTTCTGTGGCTCTTTATCCATCGTACAAAAGGGAAATTGAGCAAACAGACTAAATTCTGAAAGAAATTTCATTAATCTGCTTCAAACAGCAGTTCCAAATTTGTGTAGTTTGTCGAGGTCAACTTGAGACAAAACGTGTCTTCCTTGTACTGTAATATCCACAGAATCCTCCTGGGGACATGCTAGCTCATTAGTAAGTTTTTCTAGAGCGTCAGCATGGGCATTATCTCCTCTAGGAATCTGGTGAAATTTACATTGGGAATCTGCTCCAGCAGCTTCATGGTGTACCAGTGGTATTCTGCTAGCCTTAGCTTTAAAATCTTGTACTGTCCGCCAACTTGATGGATGACGAGTTGAGAGTCACCGTAGATGGAAATATCTGTTATGTCCATTGGGTTTGCCAACTCCAACCTGGTAATTATTCGGCTTCATTGTTGGTGCATGGCTCTTTCAGGTGGTATGAGAACCACAACATACCCTTATCTGGCCTGATGAAGATCAAACTGATCCCTGCTATGCCTGGTATAACTGTATCTGATCTTTTATCTTTTCTTGCTGACGAAGCTCGGTTTAAGTACATATCCCAGCATTGCATGCTGGAGAATTCCATTTGTAATACTTGCTCATCTGGTATTTCATCATTAAGAGGGGACCCAGCTAGAAGTGGGTTGGCAGCAAGGAAGTTTATTAAAATCTATCCCTTGATAGCACGGAGGGGAACAAAAGTTATATCAAATTGCAATAAAATCATTGATCATCTTGCTAGACGTTCAGAGAGTGTTGGTTTGGTAATCACATAGTGCAACAGATTAACTTTCGAGATTAGAGTAATCTTATGAGAAATCATGTAGTGTCTGAGCTTCTAAGCGGCAAAAATCAAAGCTAGATAATGCTTCTCAATAGGTGGATCCCTAGTCATTGACTTGGGGTAAGAAGGCTCCAAGAGAGTAGTCTAAGGTCGCGATATAAAGTATCAAAGATTTCCCTGGGATAGGGGCTGCCAAAATAAGTGGTGTCATTAAATATTGCTTAACGTCCTCAAAGACCCGCTAACATTTCTCTTCACAAATGAATTTGATGTCCCTTTTAAATAAAGTCGAGAAGGGCTGACACCTACCTGAGAGATTAGAAATAAAGCGTCTCAGATATGCCAACCTTCCTTGGAAGGAACGTAGTTGCTTTATGGTTTTAGTTGTGGCCTTTTCAAGATAGCTTTAATCTTATCCGAGTCAATCTCAATTCCCTGTTGAAGGACAACGAATCCTAGAAATTTCTTGGAGGTAGCGCCAAAGGCACCCTTTAAATGATTCATTTTAAGGTCATATCATCATAAACATTCAAACACGATCCTCAAATTGTACAAATGGTCTATTTTTCATTTGCTTTTGATGACTAAATCATCGACGTAGCGTTCCACTTAGTTTTGAATGAGATCATAAAAAATCTTCATCATTGCATGTTGATATGTTGCTCCAGCGTTCTTTAGCCCAAATGGCATCACTGTGTAGTAGAAAATCCTGATAGGTGTTCTGAAGCTTGTAAGTGCTACATCCTCGAGAGCCATCTTGATTTGGTTGTATCCCGATTATCCGTCCATGAAGGAGAAAATCTAATGTGTCGAAGCAATGTCCACCATCATTTCTAGTATCGATAATGGGAGTTCGTCTTTTGGTCAAACTTTATTTAAATCTCTGAAGTCGATGCAAATATGCATTTGTCCATTTTTCTTTTTTACTCGAACAATATTGGCTAACCATGTGGGGTATTGCTCTTCTCTTACAAAGTTAGATTCTATTAATTTCTTCACTTCGGCTATGACCTCTTGTTCTATTTCGAGGCGCACTCTTTTCGGAGCTTGTTTTATTGGGTATCATAACTTTGTGCACCTCGAGTTTATGAACTGCAACCTCTGCTGACAGTCCTGGCATTTCTTCATAACTCCATGCGAAGCAATCTTTAAACTCTATCAACTGTTTGATCAATTTTAGATATTCTTCACTATTGATTAGAGAACTTATAAAGGTAGGTCGGGGTTGTTCTTTAGTCCCGAGGTTAATTTCCTTTAATTCATCAATAGTTGATTTAATTTCCTCCTTAAATTCTAGTGGAGCATCCTCTAGCAACTGATTAGTAAAGTCATCCTCCATATCAAGGCAATCCTCTTCTGATTCACTAGTAACAACCATGCAAAATTTTGAATCATCAACTGGTCCGACTGTACCAAATTCAAGGCCCTCTTTGGAGTTGGGAGACCGACTTTTAATATCCCTTAATTTTTCAAAAAGTTGTAATTTATCTTTTGGCATTTGTTTTGGCAAATGGCCCTCCTGAATTTAATTTTATACACAAGGCGAAAAGTAACCAAAATGCAATTCCATTAATTCATTAGGATCATCATCAAAATTTACATGGTTTTCACGATTAGTAGAGGTAGAAGCACGATAAAATTTGATTGGATTTGAACTAGTTCTACAGACTTCCTTGACCTCTAGACTCTCGACCTTTTGAGGGAGAATCGGAGTAATGGTCATGGTGTTCACATAGTGGTTTATCTGATCATACATTGTCTCATATTCTCTTTTATCCACCTCTTCTAAGGATATCTCGTACTTAGGTTTCCTCTTTTTTGTCATCATTATTTCATCTTTAGAAATTTTTTCATCATCAAAGTTGATGGTCGGCCTAGTCCGTTCAACAATTAAGTTGGTTATTCCTCGTAAACATCACCGACCTCGACCTCAGGTGTGCGAACTAAAAGAAGCCCCACCAACTTGTCATAAAAGTGGTGGAACATCGCTAATGTGGATTTAGGTGTCTTCCTTTTTGTGATTCTTCTGAATCTTCGCTTTTATTTGTCACAATTTCATGAGAGAAGACAGTTTTCTTTGGAGGCGTGTAGTAGGCGGCATCATCATGAATTCCAACTTTGAGAACTGAAAATGATTGTAGATCTCCCTTGATGCAATGTTCTTGTCCATCTTTGTAGTACTTGATGCACTGATGTAAAGATGATGGAACCATGTTGTGTTCTTGAATCCATGGTCAACTAAGTAGAGCGTTGAAAGGGGTCTTGATGTCGATGATATGGAACTTAGTCGTTGTTACTGGTTCTCCAACCTTCATAAGTAATGAAATTGATTCAAGGGCTCTCTCTCTCCCTTTTGGTTGAATCCTCTTAGCATCATTTTATCGGGCATAAGTTCCTAAGCTTCAATGTCTAAATGTCTAAATGGGCCAATGTTTGTAGACTCATTAAGTCAAAGTGATGGTCCAGGATATACTAAAACTCTGGACAACACAAATCTGTCGATGTCAATAGAGATATAGAGTGGATGATTGTGGTTTGTGATACCGAGTAGCAAGTATTCATATGTGAAGATTACCCCAGACTGTTCTTTCAAAGAGCAAACTTCGTCAAAGGATGTGCTGGCCAATTGGGGTACGCAAATCTCTGGGTCAAGCAAAGCTATAATCAGAGACTCTCTCATCTCCTTTGATAGGATCATAGCGTCGTAGATGCTTAATCTAGCCGACAACTTCCTAAGATGAGCTAGCACGTTATAATCCACTTTATATGATCCTCCCATTTTCTCTTGGTTATGTGGTTCTTCCATTGCGGTAGGTGGAAATAGCTCTTCTCGAGTTATTATTTGTTTTCCTTTATCTGTTGGAGTTATTCTTGAGGGTAATACTCTCCCACTCCTCAAGTTTAATTTTGTAATTTTTTCTTCCTGAGATATCATTGTTGATTCTTCTGGTGCTTCTTCTTTATCGGAAAGATCTAAGTTTATGGTGAGTTGTGCACCATGGCACCCTAAGATCGGTTCCTCATTCTCGGTGCTATCGTAAGTGGTATTGTCGATGTCTTCTTTTATCTTGTTAACGAGTTCGTCGGACTCAAGTATGATTTGAGGATCATTTTGTGAATCGAGATCAAAGTTAGATTTGTCATAATCAATTACATGATCACTGGAAATATTTAAAATGTAGTCAAAATCATAATAATTATATTCATAAGACCTCGGAGGGGTAAAAAGATAATCATACAAAGTCAGGGGTTTGAGGATTTTCTTCCATGAATCTGAGACAACTAATCTAGTAAAGTCAGCCCCTATCCTATCCTCCGTACTGTCAATCTTTGTACTAGTGTTCTTCTTCTTCTTTGTCTTTGATGATGACGGATCTTCTTGTGAAATCTTCATCTCGGGCTTGGCAGGCTGAAGACCCTAAATGGAGGCTTGGTTCATAGCGCCTTGAATCTGGTTCAATTTTTTCTTGGGCAATTTGCTCCAGACTGTACTCTATCTGTCTTTTCCAGTAGACAAGTTAATCAGAGAGATTGGCTCAGCCGAAATAATATTTATGGGACCGTTTTCAGGTTATTTTAAAAATTCTTTCAGGATTTTTATATTCCCTTCTTTAAGGTTCCTCTCGAGCCAGTCTTTAAAGATGAAACATTCTTCTATAGTGTGCCCTAGTAATCTGTGATACGGACAATAATTTGGTTGATCTTTCTTGTTGCCTCTTCGGGTTTCTTTGGATCTGGTAGTCTGAATCAGGCTTATTCACCAGACTTCTGAACATCTTGGGTACGTCTTCATCTTTGAAGGATTACACCATTTTCCTACATTCCTCAATGGTCGTTTTTTTATTCTCTGGTTGGTATGATCCTCCCAGAGATGATTGCTAGCTAGACTGGCCATACTGTTGTGCTTGTTGTTGAGTGTGCTATGATGATGATTGACGAGAATTTTCTACATTTATCTTCATTGGTTGTTTTTCTTTATCGATAGTTGCCACTATTCCGGACTTCTTTTCAAAATTTCTGGTTGCCTTGAATTTGTCGTGAGAATCCATATGCTTAATTTCTTCTTGAAGACTGCTGGTATTACTTAGTAGCTTCTTGAAGGAATTAATGGTGAGTCCCTTGAGCATGAAAGCTACTCGCCCATGAATGCTCGTGATTAATATCTCAATCGTGTGATGTTCTTGTAGCTGAGTTTTACATTTCATGCTAAGGTTTCTCCACTTCAAGATGTAATCTACTAAAGTCTCGTTGGGCTTTTTCTTTTCCATCATGAGATCTCCAATAGACACATGATTTTGTGCTCCGACAAATATTTTCAAAAATAACGATTCTAATTTAGTGAATGTCTTAACTGATCCATTGTGCAAATCGACTTAACAATTGAAAGAAATCCCTGACATGGTGCTGACAAACTGTTGGAAGAGTAAAGCTTTGTTACCTCTTTTGTTGCCACAGTTGGCTTGAAAATGTGTTATGTGCTGTCTGGAATTTTCAGTCCCATCAAATATCTTAAAGTTTGGGGACACAAAACCCTTCGGGAAGGGTACTGCATCGAATTCTTCCAGCTAAGGTCTACCTTTTAAAACAAATGCACCGCCCTTAGATTAGGTTAAGGCCTCCCGAACTTGTTCAACCATTTGCTTAAATTCCTTTTCTGACATGGCATGCGATGGAGAATCCTGCTTTGGTTGCTCATCTCTGTTTACTGAAGCAACTTCTCCTCTTTCATCTGTAATATGTATAATCTCTGGTTGGTTGACCTCTGGAGAGGCTAACTGTGGGGGTTGAGATTGTCCTTGAACTGTGGCCATGGCGGTCATGGCGGCGACCATCTCTTCTATCCTTATTTCCAGTTGGCTAACTTTTTCATCCCTTAAGAAGACAGCCCTACGCAGCTCATCCACGGTGTTCTCTTTGACGAGAGGTTGAGTGTCATGCATAGATGGAGCTGCTCTAGTTTCAATGAAATGGACATCCATGAAATCTTCCTCGAGGTAATAATTAAACTCAAAATCTTTATCATTGTCAATGGAAACTCGATGTTCCCGAGCCAACTCGGAAATCTCAACCCTTTCTTCATTTATTGATTCTTGGACTGTCTTAAGATCTGGAGGACCCTACTGGTCCTCCTCCACTTGCTCCTCCATCTCCCTAACAATTGTTGCATCGATATCAGATATTTTGGACCTTGACCTCATTTTATGATCTTTCCTTGTGGGCTTACTAGACTGTATTGCTACTATGACCTTGGGTATCCACACCTTTTTCTTTGACCATGATGTCTTAAGTTTTAGCAGAGATATCGGCATGTCGACGAGAAGTATGCTCCCCATGATGCAGACCAGATACAGTATTGGGCAATCTCTTCATCATTTCCTTTGAAACTGTAGTAACATCTCTATAGTGGGTGATTGGAAGAATTCTTAGACCTAGACGTGACTTAAGCGGTTGACAACCTGCGAGTCTTGTGACGGTAGAATCAATCGTAATGGAGGCGGTATCAACTTTGCTTCCCAAGCGGAACTATACAGGAATGCAAGTAGGTAAAGCTTCAATTGACTTCTGGGAGCTTCTGGCAGATCTGACATCCTTTAAGATTTCTTTCTTCATGCGATGGGATACTGAAAGTCCCACTCATTTAAGTAGTTCACTAACCGAACAACCTTCTCTAGCAGCTAGCCTCTTGAAAACTGAACTGACTCGGGAGATAGGAGTAGATTTCTTTCTCTCCACACTATTTCCATGAAGTGACGGTAATGTAGCAGTGATCTTTTGGCTACTCTTGTACTCATTGGTATCCATTAAAGGGTGGAATCTACTTCCTCACAGAAGTGGATAAGTTTCCAGTAATCTTGACTCATTCAGGTGAGGATCTTCATCAATAGGTACCTCTTTAGGAGTCTAGGCTTTAGTAGCCCTCCGAAACTTCCCGTTGCAGTTTCTCCTTTGGGTTTGGGTTAACAGTGCAGTCTTTAAAATTGATCCGATTTCAAACACTGATGGGAGGACAACCAACCGTTCAGTCTGATCTTCAATGATCATAACTTCTCTTCCCTTAACAGCAGCAAGAAGAACGAACTTGGTAGGTGTCAAGATGGCAGTAGTCATGACCTTCTTACAAGATGGAAAATCATGAAGGCAGTTCAGGTTAAACTAGGCAGACGACCCCTGAACCTCTGGAGCGGTGACTTTCATTACAATGAACAGAGCTTTCCCGAGAACAACCTCAAGATCTTCAAATCCAACTCTAAACTTGATGGTGGGAGCGACATTATGGGCATTGCTGCTCGTCGGCAGGTCGCAGGAAAAGTTAGTGGTTGGCACGCCATTATAGCAGCTTTAAAAGAGAATGCTGTAGGGTTAGCTATTTGGCCAATACATCATAATCTTAGTGTGAGCACTAAAAATTAATAAAGATCGATCTGTAGACCGGGTAATTCTTTATTTTATTTGTGGAGATTTTAAAATTTAGTAAAAATAGTTTGAAAGTAGAAATATTTAAATAATATAAGGAGGATTAAAGAGCATGCACAACACGACACAGTTCTATTTAATTTGCAATTGAGCATATCAAACTCGAAAGAGAGATGTGAAGTGTTTAGGACCCAGTGTGAGACCATCTAATCAACGCACAATGCCCAGGTGGAACTAGTCAACCAACACACTTATTGCGGATCTGACCCCACATGATGATTAAAAAGTCCTTAATGGCCTCCTGAACCTATCTCTTTGAAGGTGATTGTACGGATGGTCCTCAAGTCCAAAGAGTTGACTGTACTCAACCAAGAAAGAAATTGGTGGAGCATGCCAACAGAAGAAGGGTAATCTGATCCATAAGAGACATGGACAAAATATCAATGTATGACGATAAGATTCCTCTATTTAAATGGAGAGAAAGGCCAATCCCTAGCAAAGTCGCCAGAAGCTGTCGACACTTTTTTTTTTGGAGGAGTTGCCCGTTTGAAGCTGTCTGCCGCCAGAATTGAAATCTCCTCGCTCGGTTAGGAAGGATGTTTAATATATATATATATATATATATATATATAATTTTTATAAAAATATGAAATCAAACTGACCCCATATTTTTCATAGTTTAAATGAAAGAACACTATACCTCAAACCCTGTATCTATCCCGAAGGATAAACACAAGACTTGAAGTGAGGCTCGATCAAAGAAACTAAGAATTATATGACATCTGTTTGGTCTGCGAAACCGTTTCATTTGCCAACAAGTTCCCCTATTTAACATGAAGAATTAAATAGGGTGTATATTATGTTGGGTTTGGATAAGCTTCCTATAAGGGAAAGCCCTTATAGTTAATTACATATTCGATAACCGAAGTCACCTAAGAAAAATCTCAATAAAAATTAGAAAATATTATCTTTAAGGAATTTAGAAGGATAGGACTTTTCAACGAAATTGGACAAAGAGGTGTGAAAGGGGAATGACTCAAATTTAGAACATTTTTTTTGGAATCCAAAGGAGGAAGAACTAGGGGATGTCACAGATCCGGAGGAGAACCTCGGTGACTTACCAATCTATCCTATTGTTCGGCTTCAGTTTTGAGAAGAAGTTATTTGAGTGTTTCATCCTGCCAATTATAATAATTTAGGGCTTACATTCGTGTGAAACAATCACACAAGTAGCCTAGAAGATGTGAGGATTTAGGTCGTGATGAACGATAACCTTAAAATACTAAGACTAGTTAGGGCTTAGATTGTATAGCAAAGCTATACAAAAGCCTAAAGATGAGTTGAGGATTTATGTTGCATTAGGCAGGCAACCTCAAAATCCTATGGCTTATTATTTAACTCTAAGGAAATAAATTAGTTTAGCTGGGGAAGACATGTTTTGCTATTGAAGATGGCCATGCTGCCCTTCATGCTAGCTCCAAGCTCCTTGACGTGGTGATTTCAAGTTTTCTAGTGTATCAAGTTACGATGTCAAATTAGATGTCCCTATGGCTGTAGTTCTTTAAATGTTATGGGGCATATTAATATTTATTAGAGCGACACCAGTTAGGATCCTACGGTTCCCTCGTTTTGTTACCACTATTTTCTATCAGAATCACTTATTCTAAATGAATTTACTAAGCTCAACTTAATAAGTTTCATACTTTCATTTAGACTGTAGAAAGTCTCATTAGCAACCGAAGGTTACCTCCTCCGAGGGATTCCCGATCATCCAACAAAAGCGTCTTAATTTACTTTCAATTGTTGTTTTGTGATTGTGATTAAATTTTGAGTTATCTTATATTTTGAATGTTGTGGTAGTAAATTTTATCTTGGTTGATTTTACTTTTGGTAGACGACTATCCTAGTAGTTTTGGTTTTCATGCAGTGTGACATCGTTATTTTACATGCATGTTTGTATTTTTATTCATACATGCAGGTAAGTATGTATAGTAATGTATTGAAAAGTAAAGTATCAGAAACTAGAAATACAGGTAGATTAAATTACAATAAAAGCATACTTGGATGGTCTTACTATCATCTTCAAGTAAAACTCAAAATGCATGTGAGGACATATATTAAAAGCATCTTATGTAGTGTGGGTAGATAAGGTTCTAGTGATCTACCAAATCTTAAATAATGTCTTGGTGAGCCCCTATTAATTCATTTGAGGATGATTTTATTAAGAAAAACATACTAAATTTAGTAGACCTCCGAGGTATCCAAAACTTTAGGAAGAACCAGGTCCACGCTTCCCTCCCACCACCTGTTGAAAAATATCGAGCTCATTTAAACTTATTATTTTGCTTAATGATTCATCCTATAAATACCTCTAGTGTTCAGTGAACATTGATGTTTCAATTATCTCTAAGAGTAGGGTTATTATCATTTATCATTTAATATGAGAATTATGTAGGTGAAAACCCTTAAAAAGCGGCAAGTTAATGCTATTAAAACACTTGGCCAATTTTAGCTTTAACTTGGGCTTGTAGTGTTTTAAAGGTGTTCAATTTCTAGTTACATTCACTTTTCTAATCCTCGTTTAACCAAATCTCATTTAGCCTAGGTCGCTACTAAGCCCTTAAGACCTTGGTGGATACATTAGTAATTTTTGAAAGAAATTGAATTTTAAGTGATAGTAATTCATTATCAAAACATTTGAATGTCATTTGAACACTGAATAGGGGTATTAAAATAGTGAGTTATTAACATCCAAAATTATACCCCTAAGTCTAGGATTATTTAATTTAATAGACCTCCAAGTTTTAATAATTTAGAAAATTACAAATTTATCCTTTAATTAAGAAAAATGAGGTTGGTTTCTACCAATTAATTCCTTATGTTTCAATCATCTGAACATGTTAATTAAGCTCAAAGATTTTCATTTTCCTTTCTTGAATTAAGCCTAAATGTTAGTTATAACCAAATTTCAAAAATTATATCTTTGCCCCTAAGGCTTTATCACTTCATAATTCATCAAATTTAATTCAAATGACATTGGAATTTTTATCCTACCTCACTCATGGTTCAATAAAGACATTAGAAGAGAAATCATGATTTTGAAAAATTTAATTTAATTTATATATTTATTTACATGCAAAAATAAGATTTTTCAAACAAAATTCAAGAACTTGACCAAGGAAAAATCTAATCACTTAAAATTTTTACTGGAGGTACACTTAGACTAGTGAACCACATAGACTAAATTTCATGACTTTTTAAGTTCTTTTTGAATTATCAGACTTAGTTTAAGTTCTAGAGTATTAATTAAATTTAAAATATTTTAAATGTGAAAAATTAAGTTTTTTATTTTTATTAAATCTCTCTAAGGTCAAAAAACCCAGAGACATAATTTCACTTTTTTTTATTTTTATTTGAATTATTAGAATTATTTTAATGAGAAATTAAGGAAAATCCATTTTTAGCCTATAAAAACTATTTTAAGATTTAAAATCAATATTTTCACTTAGAAAACTAGGAAAAATATTCCAATTGCTCTTACGGGCTTAAGAAACAATTTAGAACAGTTCTATAAATTTTATTAATTTTATGATTTTTATTATTTTTAATTATTTAAATATTTAAAATAGGCTTAAAAATGGGATAATTCAATTACAATTTTATTTTTAGAAAATTCCACTAATCACAGAGAGCTCTAAAAACTAATTTCATAAATTTTTTAGTAGTAATTTATTTATTATGATTATTTTAAGTGTTAAAAGTGTCATTTAACTTAGAAAATCAAATTAGGTTATTAAATGAGCTCCATATGTTTTGAATTTCTTATTAGGAGTCCTCTGAACTTTAAATTACAGTGGAGAATTAAAAGCAAGTTATTTAGATGTTAATTTTTCCCAAATTAATTTTCTTTGTATTTTAGGGTTTTATGAAAATTAAGTGTGTTCTTAATGACTTGGCTCATGACAAATTTTTCCTATGGTTCTCAAGTCACAGCAAACCTACCAAAATTTTTTTGGATTTTTCTAAGAAACATGCTAATTATTATAGCTAATTTTCAAAATCAGATGCATAAACTTGAAAAATATAGATCTCTGTCTAGGGGTCTCCTCGGACTTTGGAAAAATCAAGGAATATCCACGATGACATAGGCAACAATATGCCATAATATCAAGCCATGGTGAAATCTTGAATGCATGGAGAATAAAAATACTTAGAACAGTATTTAATTAATTAAAAATAAAATATACATCAACTAAACTTCAAACTATTTCAACATTGTTCTTTTATATTCATTGAGCACTAGGATTATATTATTTTATTTTTGCAATTTTTCTATGCAAAGATATGATTTTTCAAAGCTATGGGCATTTAAATAAAAGAAAAATCCATATTTTTCTATTTAAGTGAAACGACGCCGCGTCAATCTATGGCGGCTTCAAAGCTCCACGCGACGTAGTCTGGTTCGGCATCGCCGTCCACCTTAACACTTAACACTAACTCGACCCGTGGTTCATGAATGAAGGCGGTATCCAGCTTGATCTTGTCCATCCATCCAATACACGCTCGATTGAACGACCCCGACATCATCCTTGATAGCTAAAACTCGTGATCGTTAACCCTAAAACCTTAAAATCACACTAATTTCTCAACCAAACTCGTTTGGGTTTGATCCTATAGACTCGTCTAAGTGAGATGAACATATCCATAGGGTAAACATGCCATTAAATTGGATCTATGCAAGTGTAGAACCAAAACAAGCTCGGGATTGTGGGGAGGTTTATACCTTTGCTTTGAGAAAGGAAGCTTCAATCAGAGGTTCTTGGCACATTCGTGGAGGTCCAAGGAGGCTAGGGATGAAGTCTCTTACTGTGGTGAAATGCCCAGACCCAAATTTGATCAAGACTAAATTTGGGTATTGATCAAAGTCTAGGGTAGAGGCTCTCTGTAGAGGGGGGCTTTAAAGGGGCTTTCTCTTGTTTCACTGTGGTGAAGGCGTGGACAAGTTTAATTGAGATTTGGTGCAATGTGGAGGTTTGGTCAAACATGTCTTATTTACGACCAGAGTTGAACACAAAAATTGAGCTTTGGCGATGGGGATTAGAGCAAGGAAGTGGTTGGTTTGCACTGAGGAGGTCTCAAAGAGTCTATGGAAGCAATTAGGCTAGCTTTTCTTGAGAAAACTTCGGCTCCCGCTTTCTTGGCCATAGGAGTGAGGTTTAAATAAAACAACTTAGGGTGGCTGTCATGGCCAATTGATGAGTGCATAATGATGCTTAGGTGGAGGGTTTTCAATTGTTAAAGCTAATCAGAGCTAGACACATTGGATGGGTGAAATTTGGGTTTGAACTTGGCTTGGGGCTCTCAGTTTTGGCTCCTCTGCCAACTGAGGTGGCTGGCCATGACAGGTGAGGTGCTTAAGTGGATCATGTACCCTAAAGGCATATATCACAATAATTAATTTGGGATGGTGATGGGTTTTGGCAAAGTTATCTTTGGCTTAAGCTATTAAGGAAAAAAATCCCATAATTTAGGGGACCATTGGTCCGTGGCTCATCTAGGGTGGTTAAGTGAGTCCAACTTAGTCACTAGGATCCAAAAGTTCGCTGTAGAAGTCTTGCCTTGATCAATTTCGCATGGCTAGGTCATTTTGGTGCATGGGTTCAATTTGGGTACAAATGGAAAAAAGTTGGGTTGGATAAGGTTAGCCATGACTTTGAGCCAAATTAATTGATCAACATTGTGTAGATGATTGTCATGAAGATTTTTGATGAAGGATTGAAATGATTTTGGGTTCAACTTGAAGGATTTTGGGATTTTGGTCAATTTGGGTATTTTGTGCTATACTTGGGTCTAAATTGGGCTATGCATGGGCTAAGTCCAAATTAATTATTGAAAATGGTCTATAAGAATGTCATGAAGAGTTTTAAACATAAATTGGGTGCCAATTTTGGGATTAGGGTAATCAATTTGTTGGAATTTGGAGGCATGGCCAATTTGGGGCAAGTTTAGGGTTTTTTGGACTTAGGTCAGAATTGAATAAAATTGAGGTTTCAACAAGGCCAATTGAAGGTTAAATTTGATGTGTATGATTGTTATGAAGAGCTTTCAACATAAATTGGGGCAAATTGAGTAGGTTATGGGGTTCAATTTGGTGGGATTAAGTCATATGGCCAAAATTGGGGGTTTGACGTAGATCAAAATTGAGCTCAAATAATGAGCCAATTAGGCTTGGATTTGGCTTATATTGGTCATATGAAAGGTGAATTTGAGTTTAGGATTGAAAATTGGGGGAAATTGGGACCAAATTCAAGGACATTTAAGGTAAATTTAAGGAAATTGGGCCCTTAAAGGCAATTCGGGGGTCAAATTGGCCAGATTGGGTTCAATCGGTGGGTCCAAATTGATTTTGGAAACATTTAAAGTGATTTTGGAGGTTTTGTGAAAGTTTGGGGTGCTAAGGGCATTTTTGTAATTTTGGTCATTTCGGGGGTATGTTGGTAAATTTGGAATTTTTGGGTGGTTTTGGGTAATTTGGGTATTTTCAGATGGTTTGAAATGATTTTTGAATAAATTTGGGTAGTTTGGGTGGATTTGGGAATTTTGACCAAATTTAGGGCTTCAAGGGTGTCTAGATAATTTTGGGTAATTTAAGGGCAAAATGCCAAGTTGAATATTTTGGTAGAATTGGGGTACCAAGCACCCTATATGAGCCATGGACCAACACCAGGGTCAACCCTAAGGTTTAGGGTTATGAGTGATTGTGGGTGAGAGTGAGTGTAAGTACGTGTAAGTGAGTGTATTAGCTCCAGACCAACACCCAGGTTCAACCCTAAGGTCAAATAATCCTAATGGGGACTCTCCTTGAGCTCCCCCATACTGATCCCACCTACTAAGTGCTAGAGGTTAGGAACAATATGTAGAGTTTCAAGTTGAGAAAAGGGGAGTTTAGAATTTCTAATGATGAGGGTTTCTTTTCTAGTTTTCTATGAATAGTCAACAGGAAAGTCCTATGGCTAGACCTTAGGCTACTAAAGAGGAAAAGCTAAACCTCAACCAAAAGTGAGTTAAAAAAATGGACCCCCAATAAGTGTTGAGTACTGAGCAAGCATACCGCACATATTAGCATTGACCAACGAGATTAACAAAACCAATAAAGACTCCTAGGTCAACAGACCTAGAAGGAGGTTTAGATATGTGTGTGCTATTTTGTTCCGCTGGGGAATTAACAAGTAAATATCTAATCAACATCAAGGGTTAAAAACACTTGATGGGGATTGGAGAGTGGGTGTTGAGTTATCAGGTTATAGGTGTTTATAGAGGATGGGAATCAACATTCAGGTGATGACCTCAAAGATTGAGATTAGGATGTCATGGAGGGGTCTTATTCTTATCTCGAAAGGTGTGAATAGAGAATTAGACACCTTAGAGGGGGTCTTACACAAATCTCAAAGATGTAGATAGAGAATTAGAACCCATGGAGGGAGCCTTGCACCAATCTTGAGAATGTAGGTAGAGAATTGGAAGCTGGGGAGGGGGTGTTACAGCAACCTCGAAGATGTAGGTAGAGAATTGGAAGCCGTGGAGGGGGCCTTACACCAATCTTAAGGATGTAGGTAGAGAATTGGAAGCTGTGGAGGGGACTTTGCACCAATCTCAAAGATGTATGTAGAGAATTGGAAGCTGTGGAGGGGGCCTTACCCCAATTTGAAAGATGTGGGTAGAAAATTGGACACCGTGGAGGTCCTTACACCAACCTCAAAGATGTAGGTAGCGAATTGGAAGTCATGGATGAGGCCTTACACCAACCTCTAGGATGAAGGTAGAGAATTGCAATCCGTGGAGGAGGCCTTACACCAATCTCCAGGATGTAGGTAGAGAATTGGAAGTCATGGAGGTGGCCTTACACCAATCTCGAAGATGTAGGTAAAGAATTGGAAGCCGTGGAGGGGGTCTTACACCAATCTCGAGGATGTAGGTAGAGAATTGGATCTCGAAGATGTAGGAAGAGAATTAGATCTCGAAGATGTAGGTAAAGAATTGGAAGCCGTGGAGGGGGCTATACACAAATCTCGAGGATGTAGGTAGAGAATTGGAAGTCGTGGAGGGGGCCTTACACCAATCTCAAAGATGTAGGTAGAGAATTGGAAGCCATGGAGGGGGCCTTACACCAATCTCGAAGATGTAGGTAGAGAATTGGAAGCCATGGAGGGGCTCTTATACCAATCTCAAAAGGTTGAGAATAGGATGCAATGTTCTATAAAAAGGAATCTTACTCCTATCTTAAAGATGTGTAGAGAATTGGATGTCGTGGCGGGGGTCTTATACCAATCACAAAAGATGTGAAAAGGAAAATAGTGTTTCGGTAATGGCCTTGAGGGCAGGAATGTAGTGCAGAAATTTTGTGGTGTCGAACTCATAAGTGTGTGTCATGTGAAAAGATTGACATTGTTGAGGAAGATGTGTAAGACTTTTTGAGGTTTTGTGCAGAATGTGAAATTCCGTGAGGATGTGAGGAGAATTAGTGTAGACAAGGATAGTCGTGCTGCGTGAGCAAATAACAAGAGACTGCAAAATTGAGAGAATCAACTCAATAGAGTTATTTTATTTTCTTGTTTTTTTATCACATTTAATTATCAAAATATGTTTCCAAATTTTAAAAAATTTTGTTGATTAATATTATTTTAAAAAGAGAGTATTTTTTTAGACTTTTATTATTATCAAGTTTTTATTGTTTCATTCTTTGTTCATTGTAGTCCCAAACGAACGTATGGTTCTGTGTCTTTTATCCATTGCACAAAAAGGGCAATTGAACAAACAGATAAAATTCTGAAAGAAATTTCATTAATCTGCTCCAAGAAGTGCAGGGTCAACCCTGAGGTCAAGCAATCCTAAGGGTAACTCATCTTGAGTTCCCCTATAGTGACTCCATCTACTAAGTGTTAGAGGTTAGAACCAATATCTTAACTTCAAGTTGAGTAAATAAGAGTGTAGAATTTCCAATGGTGAGGGTTCCTTGTCTAGTTTTCTAAGAATAGTCAATAAGAAAGTCCTATGGCTAGACCTTAGGCTACTAAAGAGGAAAAACTAACCTCAACCAAAAGTGAGGTCAACAAAAATTTTTGAAAACAAACATATTTTATAGATTTTGGATGCCGAGAGTTATCATTACTGATGAGGAAGTTATTTCAGAAATTCCATTATGGAGAAGTTATTAAAGAAATATCATATAAATCATACGATTGCAACTACTTATCATTCTCATACAAGTGGTTTGGCTGAATTTTCCAATCGGTAAATTAAAAGAATTATGAAAAAATCTATGAATCTAACAAAAATGGATTGGTCAGCCAACCTTGATTATGCTTTGTGGGCTTATAGGACTGCATATAGAACTCATATAGGAATGTCTCCATATAGGCTAATATTTGGGAAAGCTTGTCACTTACCAGTTGAACTCAAGCATAAAGCATATTGGGCTATTAAAGAGTTCAATTATAATTTAAAAGATGCTGGTGAGAAAAGATTGTTACAATTAAATGAGCTTGAAGAGATAAGGAATGAATCTTATGAGAGTGCTAAGATTTATAAAGAAAAAATGAAAATGTGGCATGATCGAAAGATTCCTACTAAAAATTTTAAGCTAGGGCAACAAGTTTTACTATATAATGGAAGGTTAAGATTATTTCTAGGCAAACTTAAGTCCAGGTGGATGCCCATTTGTTGTGATAAAAGTTTATCCTCAAGGAGCTATGGATAATAAAGATCCTAATTCTGAGAAAATTTTTAAAGTGAATGGACATAGACTAAAACCTTATTATAAGGGAATCAACATAAATATAATGATGGAATGATGTTGGGTCAACCAGAATGAGCACTGGTTACTTCAGTCTGACGACGTAAAACCAAGCGCTTTCTGGGAGGCAACCCATAGTTATCAGTGTGTTTTTTCTTTGACTATTGTTTTGTGTGTGATTAAGAAATTTGGGGTATTTTTTTGAGCTTATTATGTTCTAGTAATGATTTTTAGACTTTATTTAGTGACCTAGACATGTTAGAATAAGAATTTGGACGTTAAGTTGACTTAAGTGCCCGTTCCGACGCTTTAGCGCGGCAATTTAGCCACATGTGCAAATTTCAATTTCTAGAAGGTGTAACTGCAATTTAGTTGGAATAAATGCATCTTGGCAATTTCTAGTTGTGTCTAGAAGTTATGAGGGGGAATTAGGCTTATAAATAGAAGTGGTTTGTGAAGGAATTTCACCCCAGATTATTTTTAGCCCTAAAAGTTTAAGAAAGAGAGAGATTTAGAGAAAATGTCTTCATGGGAGATGGATTTGAAGAAGAAGGAAGAAACCATGAGGAAGAAGTTCATTATTCAAAGTGCACAGGAGATGTATAACGTTTTCTTAGCCGTTAGTATTGAAGGGATATCAGAGAAGATCAACTAGATGGAGAGTACTATATCCAAATTAGAGACTAAGGTGCTTCAATTGCATGCTCATCTAGAACATATTGGGTGGCAACTTAACATGCAATTCAGACATACCAGTTATGCAGAGGAAGCTGATAAGGCGATTTTCCTTAATCAAAATTGGATCGAAGATGATAGTATTAGAGCTCGTCACCACCGTCCGTTTTATCAACTCTATATTACTAGAGAGACTATTGAGAAACAAGAATTCGCTTCTTCTAATGAAGAGTGGCATTAATTTAAGTGTTAGGAATTATGTATTTGGAGTCATGTTTTTAAGTGTGTTAGTATTTATGTCTTGTGTTTAGTGTTTGTGCCACTTATGTGTTTAATTGTAAATGTGTGTTAAGTGTTTTGTACTTAGAAAAATTTTCTCATCCAAGCTATTTGGAGAGAGAACTAAGTGTTAAATGTCTTTGTACATGTTTGTGAATTAATATAAGTTTATTTTTGTGAAAATTTGTGTTATTTTTAGCCTCTAATTGAATTAATTATTATGGAGAATTTTGAGAGAGAAGGGAGTTATCGGAAGTAAAAATTGTCATTTAAGTGCTATGATGTCATTTAGTGGTAGTTTACTTAGGCTAATAGTGCATTTTACATACAATTAAAAATTTTGAAAATTGTGCACTGGCGCCTAAGCGCCACATCTCTCGTTTAAGCAGGAACCAACCCGAGAGGCAGATGCCTAAGCACTACTTACCCGCACTTAAGCGCTGGTTCACAAAAACCGGTTCGTGAATTGTTAAAAGTGAATTTTTGGTCTGAAAATGTCATTTTAACGCCTCCTATCGTCTTCCCCAACTCGAGTTCACAATTTTGAGGGCTAGGGTAAGTGAAATTTGGAGATTTCTTAGTGGAATTAAGTGAAATTTGCTAGATCCAAGTTCCTTGAGGTAAGGGCTTTACTTCTATGCAAAAATTATGGATTTTCACTATATATTTTAAGCACATTTGGAAGATTTCGAAAATTTACTATTCATGGTAAAAAGTGAATAAAAATTAATGGAAATTGCTTGGGAAGTTTAGTTAGTACTTTTGGAAGTTTAGTTTAGTGATTTAAACTTGATTTTTAAAGTTATTTTTGGAATTTATCAAATTTCTAGAATGGCACCAAGAATGAAAAGGAGTAGAGGAAAGAACCCGATTGATTCGAGCAAATTTGTCAGTTTAAAGGCTCAGGATTGATATAGTGATGCTTTACGGTCACAAAAATTTTTCCAGGAGCGATGTTTTAACAGTCCAGGTGGAGAAGTGGAAGACCTGATAGTCCACCGACAGTGGGAACAGTTCTGTTGTTTTTCTGTTGTCGTTGTAATTTCTGTTGTAAGGGAGTTTTATGCAAATCTCCTAAAGGCTGAGGATGATTGAGTTATGGTTAGAGGGAAGTTGTTTCCTTTTACTCTAGAGGTAATCAACTTATTCTACAATTTACCACCGGAGACTTTATGTTTTTATGTGAATTATGGTACTACTAAAGCGGAGTTAGACGAGATTATTTCATACTAGACTATTGGGAGAAGAATTTGGAAGATTACCAATGAGAGGAGAGTAAATTTCCCAACTTCAAAGTTTTGTGCACCTTCAAAGGCCTGGCACTATTTCATTTCTGCTCGTCTGCTTTCGACCAATCATTTCAATGATGTGACCAGAGAGAGAAAGCGACGTTGAATTATTGTATTCAGGAGGGAAAGCCCATCAACATAGGGGTTTTGATCTGTCACACTATCATTAGTTCAGATTCTGTTGCTACTAATGCAAGTATGGGATTTTCTTCCTTGATATTTTCTTTATGCGAGTAGGCTGAAGTAAAGTATGATAGTTGGGAGGAAGTTCTATTTCCTCTGAAGCCCATTACAGAGGTGAATGTGAAGACTTATTCGGAGCATTCAATTTTTGGCTGGAGAGGAGGATTTTCCAGGAGCTATGAATTAGAGACGTCTGCTGCATCTACATCTACTGCATCTTCATCAAGACCATCTGCTTCACGTGCTTCTACATCTAAAGGTGATTCTACTAAGACTCAGGATGAGTTATTGCAGAAGATGATGGATAATATCAATTTTACCACTGATAAGGTAAAAGATTTAGAGCATTTTGAGGATCATACTAAAAGTTATAATAGAAGGAAGGGTGATTATGAAGAGAAATTCCACTCATCTTTGGAGGTCCTGATTAGAGGTGAACCAAGAGTGCAATTTTCTCCATATCCTTGATATCCTGATTATGAGCCTGCAGAAAAATGGTACAACGGTGATTCTGAGGATGAAGAGTAGAGTTGAGAGATTCATTTTATGATTGTAATATGATATGAACTATGTGGTTTGAGCTTGCTACATTTGCATCTGTGTGTTGTTTTAGACTATGTTGTGTTTTGGACTTTTATGTTTTATTATTAATATGATATTTGTGGTAGTTAATATTTTATTTTTAAATTTTAGGGTAGTAACTGTTGCTTTGTGTTTAGTACTGTAATTTAGTTAGCTTGGAACTTAAATTAATTTCATATCTGTTATAAAGTAGAAAATCTTGCTAGCTTGATCTTAAACTTGAAATTCAAAAAATGCTACCCTTTATTTTTCTTTTATCAGGTTTGCAAGTTTGTCTTTATGTTAAGATTGTGAGGTTAGTAGTGTGTATGCAAACCATATACTCATTGTAAAGGATAAGGATGCTTTCTTGAATTTGATCTTTTCATTACAACATCGTAGTTTTATTTTTCATAATTTTACTTTTGAAAGTTTAGCATTTAGTTTAGTTAACTTTGGCTTTCAACTTCATTTTATTTAGCATTCACCTTTTACATAATATTCAAACTTTGCACTTTACTTTTTATATTTTTAAAATAATACTTTATATTATAATTTTAGGAATTTATTTACAAGCATTTCCAACTTCCCTGTGGTATTGATATCTAGGACTCCATTAGAGCCATTTATTACTTGAGTGATACTTATACTTGTATTATTTTTAAAGGGGATTTGGTAATTTAAGGATTTTTAACAAATAAAACTATTTTAACTAAAGTTATTTTGTTGGGATTAATTTGTATATTTGCTATTGTATCTGCCCTATATATTTTGTAATATTAAAAAATATTTACAAAATTAACACACTAAATCCACCTGCATCAAGCTTTTGGCACCATTGTCGGGGATGTAACAAAAAGTAGTAGTATGTTATTTTATAATTTATTGTATTCTTATTTTAAAAACTAAAAAAAAAAGAGTGTTTGTAGTTCATTTTAAATATTTTATTATTTAAGTGTGTTTGCTTATTTTTAACTTACTTGTTGTATCTGTTTATGTGTAGTGTAAGATCTGAAAATTTAATACCTTACAATTTTGAGTTAGAAAGAAAAATTAGAAAAATTTGAAAATAACAAGAAATAATAGACCATATTAGCAAAATGGCTTGTAATTTGAATAATGTTGGAAATGAAAATGAACATCATCAGATACTTTTAATAGATTAGGTTAATCCTACAGCAGATGAGATTCATATAAGTATACCAAACTCTGTTTTAGCTGCCAATTCATTTTAGCTTTAACCTGTTATTATCCAAATTGTTCAAAACAATCAGTTTGAGGAAACACCAAATGAAGATCCTAATTTACACCTTGCTAGTTTGCTAGAATTGTGTGTCACATTTAAATATGATGGAGTGTCATATGATGCCGTCATACTTAGACTTTTTCCTTTTTCACTAAGGGATAAAACTAAGATATGGTTAACCTCGTTAGCACCTGAATCTATCAGAACATGGGGAGATTTATCACAAAAAAAATTATCTAAATATTTCCCACCTTCAAAAACTGCTAAGCTTAGAAATGATATTACATCTTTTTGTTAGTCTGAAGGGGAATCAATTCATGAAGCCTGAGAAAGATTTAAAAATCTTCTTAAAAAGTGTCCACATCATGCGTTACCAGATTGGTTAATAATTCAAAATTTTTATAATGGATTAGTTGGATCTCTTAGATTGATAATTGACGTTGATGCTGGTGGATCATTAAAGTCAAAACCATTCGATGATGCATATTCTTTAATTGAAGAGATGACTACTAATAATTTTCAATGGCCCACTGAAAGAGTAGCCAATATTTATGATTCTAATGCAATATCTATGTTAGCTGCACAAATAGTTGCTATATCGAAGAAGATAGATCAATATGCAATGAATTATTCTCAGACATCACTTGTGCTTGAATAAAATTCATTGGGACAAATGATAGAATTGCAATATTTTTATGAGACCTTAAATGAATTAAATAATAATTCTAATAATCCTTATGCCAATTTTTATAATCCTGGTTGGAAGAATCATCCAAATTTTAATCGGACTAATAATAATTCTAATACTGCAAATCCGCAATGGGGAAACAACACTGTGAACCCATTGGAAAACTCCAACAACCAAGGAAATCCAACTTATAAATCTTATTACCTTCTAGGATTTAATAATTTGCAGAGTAAGGAGAAGAAGTTATCAATGAAAGAATTGATATTGTAAATGAGGAGTCAATTACAAAGTCAAGGAGCTGCATTAAAAAACATGGAAATTAATTTGGATGTATTGCAAACGCACTTAGCAATAGACCTCCAGTAACATTGCCTACTAATGTTTACGTAAATCCTAAAGATTAGAAGAAAGAGCAAACTAAAGCTATTCAACTTAGAAGTGGAAAAGAATTAGAAAACAGAGTTCAAAAAGAAGTGGAAGTTGAAGTTGAAAAAGATGAGGTGGAAAATGAAAAATTTGGTGAAGATTTTCATTTTGAGTCCAAAAGTCTTATTAAACCAATGAAAATTACTGTAGAAAGTCCACCACCTTTATTTCCTCAAAGATTGAAGCACAAAAATAAAGATAACCAATTTTTAAAATTTTTAGAGGTATTAAGGAAATTAACGATAATCATTCCATTTGTTGAAGCCTTGGAACAAATGCTTAGCTATGTGAAGTTCATGAAGGATTACTTAATAAGAAAATGAAGTTTGTAGATAACAAGACTGTTGCACTCAGTAAAGAGTGTAGCGTTTTAATTCAGAAAAAGCTTCCTGAAGATCTCAAAGATCCTGAAATTTTTGCAATTCCTTGTGCTTTTAGCGAAAGATTTTTTAGAAAAGCTTTATGTGATTTAGGAGAGAATATTAATCTTATGTCGTTATCAATTTTTAGAAGGTTGGGCTTAGGAGGTATTTCACCTACGACTGTAACTCTTCAGTTAGCTGATCATTCGATTATCTATTCTATAGGAGTTATAAAAAATGTTTTGGTAAAAGTTGATAAACTTATTTTTCCTGTGGACTTTATTGTATTAGATTTGGAGGAAGATAAATAAATTCCTATCATTTTAGGATGACCATTCCTAGCCACTAAAAGAGCTTTTATAAATGTGCAGAAATGAGAAATAACTAAGAGAGTTAGTAATCAAGATGTTACATTTAATATTGCAAAATCAATGAGATACCCTATAAAAGAGATAGAGATTGAATGCTTTAGAATGGATGTTAATGAATATGTAAGCCATGAATATTTCAAAAAGACATTTGAAAGAGAACTTAAAAAGGAATATATGGAATATCAAGATGAGGATAAAATTTAAGATGAATCTACATAAGTGAGTAAAGAAGATTTGGATTATGTTCAGGAAAAATTTGAAATGTTAGATCATACAGAAAGTAACAAGAATCTAATTTCATCTATTGAGAAACCTCCTGAACTAGAACTGAAAACACTTCCTATAAATTTGAAGTATGCATTCTTAGGAGATTTATCTACATTACCTTTTATAGTATCCTCAAAATTAACTGATGAGCAAGAACAACAGTTGTTGCAAACTTTGAGAAGATATAAAAAAATATTTGGATGTACATTAGTTGATATTAAAGGAATCAGTCCTTCAATTTGTATGCATAGAATTTTAGTGAAAGATAAACATGAACCAAGAGCTGATCCCTAAAGGAGATTAAATCCAATGACGAAAGAAGTTGTTAAGAAAGAAATTTTAAAATGGTTAGACGCTGGAATAATATATCATATTTCGGATAGTGTGTGGGTAAGCCCAATTCACTGTGTTCCAAATAAAAGATGAGTGACTGTAGTGACAAATGAGAATATTGAATTAATACCAACAAGAAAAGTCAACAGATGGTGAATCTGTATAGACTATAGAAAATTAAAATCTGCCTCCAGGAATGATCATTTTCCTTTACCTTTTTTGGACCAGATGCTAGATAGTCTGGCTGCGGACAGATATTTTTTTTTTCTAGATGGATATTCTAGTTATCATCAAATACCTATAGCTCCAAAGGATCAGGAGAAAACAACATTTACTACTCCTTATAGAACAACTGCTTTTTGGCACTTTCGATTATGTAATGCACGTGCAACATTTCAAAGATGTGTGATGTCATTTTTTAGTGATTTAATTGAAAAAGGGATTGAGGTCTTTATCAATGATTTTTCTATGCTTGGAACTTCTTTTGAAATATATCTAAATCATTTAGAAAAAGTTCTTGAATGATGTGAAAAGAATAATTTTGTATTGAACTGGGAAATATGTCAATTTATGGTTGCAGCAGGAATTGTGCTTGGGCATAAAATTTCAGAAAATGGCATGGTAGAAGATCATGCAAAAATTTTGGTTATATCAAACTTACCTCCCCCTACTAATGTAAGAGGTGTTAGGAGCTTTTTAGGACATGCTAGATTTTACAGGTAATATATTAAAAATTTTTCAAATATTACTAAACCTTTATGCCAACTTTTGAAAAAAGATATAAAATTTGATTTCAACCAAGATTGGCTTAAAGCCTTTAAAACTTTAAAACAAAAATTGATCACTACTCCTATAATTATTTCACCTAATTGGGATAAACCTTTTGAATTAATATGTGATGCAAGTGATTATGCAATTTGAGTTGTACTAGGATAGAGATATGATAAGATTTATAAAGTTATATACTATGCTAGTAAGACTCTTAATGATGCTCAGATTAACTACGCCACCACTAAAAGAGAGTTGTTAGCCATTGTATATGCTTTTGATAAGTTTAGGTCATATCTAATTAGGCTAAATGTGATCTACATACTGACCATTCGACTATTAAATATTTGAAGCAAAAGAAGGATGCAAAACCAAGATTAAATAGATGAGTATTTCTGATGGAAGGGTTTGATTTTGTAATAGTCAATAAGAAAGGGATTGATAATCAAATTTATGATCATCTATATAGGCTAAAATAAGGAGAAATACTGGACATGGAAAAATAAATTAATGAAAATTTTCCTGATGAACAACTTTATAATGTAAAAGGATGGGAAATACCTTGGTTTGCTGATATTATAAAAAATATTGTTAGTGATTTTACCAGATAGATTAACAAAACAACAGGAAAAAAAATTCATTCACAATGCAAAGTCTTATTTTTGGGATAACCTCTATTTATAGAAATAATTAAAAGATTTAGTAATGAGATGATGTGTGCCTTACAAAAAATTCAGGAAATTATTCAGAAATGTCATGTTTTTGAATTTGGAGGACATTTTGGGAATGTTTAAGGTTTTCATAAAATTTTACAATCTGGATTTTATTGGCCTACTCTATTTAGAGATGTTAATATATATATATATATNTGGAGAAGGGAGCTCTGCTAGGATTTGGCGATACTTGGGCGATCTTCGGCATCTAAGGATGGAACTTCATCTTTCGGCTGGTGACATCTTTCCAACATCTCTTAAGATTTTCGCTTCCGTCTTTTCCCTTTCGCCGAGCATTCTCGTGTTTTGTTGTGTATCTCATTTCGATCATGACGACAGTTTCTTGAACTTTTGTTAGACCGTGTTAGATGGGGGAGGAGCTTCCTCTGCACCTTCCTCATATTTTTTTTACAAAGTTTTCATGGCAGTCTTAATGTTGGAGGAGATTTCACTTTCATCAAAAAATTGGGAAAAAAATGGTAAATTTGCACTTTATGTCTCTTAGGATGAAACTTCTGTGCTTGCCTCTTCTTGTCGCCTTGCCCTAGTTAGAAAATTTACTTATGACATTCCTAAGGTTGAGTTCATACGAAGGGAGTTTGAAATGTTAAAATTAAAAGGTTGGTGGAAGGTTGGTATCATTGATGGTTGTCATATTTTTATTCAATTAACTAATGACGAGGATTACTCTCGCCACTTTGCTAAAAGGTTTATGTGGGTGGAAAATAGTTTGATGAAATTTTGGAAATGGTCTATTCATTTCGATCCTGAAGCTGAGTTGCAAATTAATCCACTATGGATTCATTTTCTAGGAATTAAACTACACCATCTTGACCATCAAATACTTTTTTCACTTGCTGCTGTATATGGCAAACCTTTGAAAATGGATCATGCTACTTTCACTTTATTGAGATCTTCTGAAGCACGCATATTGGTTGAACGAGATATTACTCAGGCTTTCTATAATTAAATTTGGATAGGTTCGTAACATCAAGGTTATTGGCAGCCTGTTGAAATTGAAAGACATTCTCCTTACTGTACTCATTGTTCAATGTTTAGGCATAAAACTACCTCATGCATTTGTCTGAATCCTTAACTCAAAAATGCCCATAATGTTAAGAAATCAAGTAATCCTGTTAACAATTTAATTGCTGAATCTCATGATGATCCTACTGGTGCTGAAAATAGGACTGATTTAGTTGAAAATATTGATATTAATGCTACCTCTAGCTTACATCCTTTGGCTAGAGGCACGGTTATTAATTGTAATGAGGCCTCACCTTCACAATTGAACATCAAATAGGGGCTTCAATGAGCTGAAGAGGTAAATTTGGGTATTATTGTTACACCTAAACATTTGCAAATTTCTGGCAATGTGGAGTTACCTGAAAATTTTGACAATCATAATGATAATATTCATTGTGGACACTCTCCTCTTATGGGACCTGATGAAGAAATGACCAATGAGGAGCATGTGGAAGCTAATAAGGTTAATAGGTACTCTTCTCTTGTAGGTCACACTAACAATAAAGAACCCTCTACTCTTCCTATTATCACAGTTCATTCTCCTATTGTTGGAACACATTCTGATATAAATATTGCTCTTGAAAATACCACATCAACTTTGGAAAATGAATGGCAAGTGAAAAGCACTCACGTTAAAAAGCAAAACACAACATTGAGTTAGTTAGACTCAACGTCAGTAACATTATATAGAAAGGTGTTTATCACTCAGATGGAGAACAGTCTGTCAACCCTACTAATCTTCTAGAAGGGTTGGCTCACGACATCATGATTAATATTATGGTTTGTAATATTAGGGGAGTGGTGGACCCTAACTCCCTTAATAGACTTAAAAACTTGTGTAGGGTTCATAAATTACTCATTTTTGCAATTTTGGAGCCTATGGTTCATGTGAATAAACATAGAATACTTAATAAATTCAAAGGCTATAGATCTCACTGCAACGTTAAAAACAAGATTTGGGTTTTCTGGAAGCCCACTGTTAACCTTTCTATTATTGAAGATGAGACTCAATACATTCTAACTCAAATTTATTTTGATGGATTTCAGGGGTGGTTCACCTTTGTTTACTCTAGCTCTATATTGCATGAAAAAATCTTACTTTGGCAGAAACTTGAGTCTATGGGAAGTATCATTAACAATAATTGGTTTGTTGGTGGAGATTTAAATATGATCATGAAGCCGATGGAAAGAAAAGGTGGTGGCAGAGTGGAGCCTGCTCTTGTTAACTGTTTTTTCTAACTATGTGTCTAATGCAGGTTTTTATGACTTGGGCTATACTGGTTCTATTTACACTTGGAGGAGATGATTTTTTTATCAGAGATGGGATCGCTTCTTGGCTAATTTGGGTTTTATAAGTTACTTTCCTATTATGAAGGTGCAACATTTGAGTCATGTTACTTCTGTCCACTATCCTATATTGCTCACTTTGGCTTTCACTGTCAAGTCGGCTATTTCTAGATTCAAAATTCTTAATGTTTGGAATTTACATGCTACTTTTCTTGATGTGGTGACACAAACTTGGAATTATGATGGTGCTGGAACTCCGTGGTATGTTTTGTGGAAATTACATAAGAAAGTGGATGCTCACCTCATTAAATGGAATTACCAGGTCTTTGGTAATGTTCATTAAAAAATGAAAGATGCTCAGAACACCGTTGATTCCTTGGAAGCTCAACTTGAGGTTTCCCCTCCTATGATGGAAAATGTTGCTCAAGCTCATTTAGATCTATAGGATGCTATTGCATTAGAGGAAAATTTGTTAAAACAGAAAGCTAGTGATCATTCCTTTGTTCCAAGAGATATAAATAC
Organism: Phalaenopsis hybrid cultivar; assembly: GCA_002079205.1. Lineage (NCBI taxonomy): Eukaryota > Viridiplantae > Streptophyta > Magnoliopsida > Asparagales > Orchidaceae > Phalaenopsis > Phalaenopsis hybrid cultivar. The sequence goes on from JXCR01080994.1 coordinate 95,061, forward strand.
TAAATATTTTCATGCAACTCTTAAGCATAGAAGAAATATCAATAGCATTTTAAAAATCTTAAAATCTGATGGGAGCATTGTTACTAATATGAATGAGATTGGTGATTGTGTTGTTAGCTTTTTCACTAAACTCTTTCAAAATTCTTCTCACACTATGCATCTAGATTCCACTTATTTTGAAAATGAGTATGATTATATTAATAATCTTAGCTTGGTTTATCCTTCAGATGAAAATGAAATCTTGAATGCCTTCAAATTTATTTGCCCAAATAAAGCCCCGGGTCCTGATGGCCTTTCCTCTGCTTTCTACATTATTGCTGAACAACACTCTGTTTTCATTAAGGGCAGGGACATTACTAACAAAATTATTTTAGCGCAAGAATTGATTGAGGAGTTGGACAAAAGTGCAAGGGGGAAACATGGACCTTAAATTGGACATTAACAAAGCTTTTAACACTATAAGTTGGGAATTCATTCTCAATATTTTGAAAGCTAAGGGCTTTAAATAGAAATTTTGCTCTATTATACATCGATGGCTATCCAATAATAGCTATAGTGTGATGGTAAATGGTGAAGCTCATGGTTTCTTTTTTACTAGAAGGGGCATCAAGCAGGCAGACCCTCATTCTCCCACACTTTTCATAATTGCATTCGATTATCTATCCAGACTCATTAAAAAGTTACATCTGGAGCATCCTTATCTTCAATTCTCCCATAAGTCTAAAATTATTGTGAGTCAGCTTGCTTACACTGATGATGCCATATTATTCTTAAATGATAGTAAACTCACCATCAAAGCTACCATGACACTGTTAAAAGATTTTCAAAATACTTCAGGGATGATGTTTAATTTGGCTAAGTGATCCATGTACCTTGGCAAAGGTGCACCACCTAATAACCTTGCTTGGGCTCCTAAATTCACTGGATGCAAAATCTCTAAGCTCCCTTTAAAGTATCTTCGTGTCAATATTCTCAGAGGCAGAATCAAGCAAACTCAGATGGATGAGGTGATTGAGAAGATTAAACTTAAGATAAATGATTGGAAAAATAATTTCCTTTCTAATGGGGGTAGGATCACTTTATTGAAAAGTGTTCTTTGCACACTCCCTCTCTATATGATGCAGGTTCTCAAAACCAAAAAGAGTACTCAAAAGATGCTTAAAAATATTTTTAACAAATTCCTTTGGAAGGGAAATAGAAATACTAAGAATTGGACTACTTGGCACTAGCTTGTAAACCTCTTTATGCTGGTAGGCTTGGGTTTAAAACACTGCAGCACACTATTGACATAAATATGTGTAAACTCTGGTTCAAATTTCGGCAGGGAGAGTCTCTATGGGCTAAATTCATGCAACATAAATATTGTAAAACTTTTCATCCTTCTAATGTTATTTGGAGAGTGGGGATTCTAGAATTTTGAAAGCCATCATTGCTGCTCGTGATGTAGCTTCACATTTCATGTTTTGGGATATCGGTGATGGTAGTATCTCCTTTTGGAATGATGACTGGTTTTACATTTTCTAATTTGCCTCCTCATGCTTATGATGTTAATTTATTGATCTCAGATTATTGGATTAATGGTGAATGGAATCTTGATATGTTGAATGATTTAGTTGGTGTACTTGCTCCTGCCATTACTAGATTTCCCTCTAAATCTCAAGATAAAGCTCTTCCTTAATGGAACAAACACACCAACTTATCCATCATAAAATGACTTTACTCAAACCTGCACACTTTTACTCGATGGAAATGGCATCTTTTATTTGACATAAACTTATTTCTCCATCTATCTCTTTTTCCTTTTGAGATACTTCCATAATTTGCTTCCTCTTGATGATATACTTAAATTGAAAGAGCTGAAACTTGAATCTTACGGTTACAATTGTAAAAAAGATGTTGAATCTCTGAATCATTTGTTCTTTGAGTATCCTTTTGCTAAAGAATTTTGGCATCGTATTGTGTGCTCTTTTGGTATCTATTGGCCAACGAATCTGAATTTTAAGAAATAAATTGTGATTTGGAAGAGTTTTGAACCCTCTTTCAACAAGCATTTCTGTTTTCCTATTACTATCTTATGGTTTATTTAGACGGCAAGAAATAATCATAAATATGAAGATACTAGTCGCTCTCCTTCTACTACTTCCACTTTAGCGGTTGCTTATTTCAAAAAGGCTTGGAAATCATTCTTTGAAAAGGATGCTGCTCCAACTGTAGCTAAGGGTAGGAAACCCATTTTGATTAAATGGGCACCACCCGCCCATGGTTGGTTTAAGGTTAATATTGATGGGAGTTATTCTAATGCCTAGACGGGTATGGGTGGGATTATCAGAGATGTCTCTGGAAGATGTATATCTTATTTTGCATCACCTTGTATTGCTAACTCCTCACTTGAGGCTGAGACCTCTACTGTGCTTGCTGCTCTTTATGCAGTTACCTCTTTAAAATTAAATGACATTGTGGTGGAAACTTATTCTGAAATACTTTTTAACATTCTTATAGCTAATATTAAACCTCCTTGGTATATCTTAGCTTTGCTGAATAGAATCAGGTTTACTATTGAAAGACATCATCTTAATATATTATTTTCATTTACTTATAGAGAAGGGAATCAATCTATGGATTGACTAGCCAAATGGAGGGTGCAAAATGTTATTGTTGGAAAGACCCCTCCCTCATCCTTTCATAAACTTTTTAAAAATGATTTGGATGCCCCATATGTTTGTTTTTTAGGCGCTTCCTCCCTCATTTGGGTTATTTTTGCATTATATGGGTCTGTCTTTGGATTTCTTCTTCATTACATTTCTAAGAGAGAGTTGAGAGTGCTTGTAAAGAGGGAAAGTGTTTGAAGAGAACATCTAGAGATTTTCTTGCAAAGGAATGTGAAATAAGTTGTGCTTTTATTTCTTTATTTTTGTAAACTTATTTTTATATATGAAATTCATGTTTTGTTATTTCCTTCAAATGACTTCTGAGTACTCTTCTTTATCCTTCTCCCTACAATGAGATTTGGTTTTGTGAAGAATTAATTTTATTTGATACGGTTCTAAATGTCAATAATTTGTGATGATTCGAACTCTGATCTTCATTTATTTTTCAAACTGACCAATTCAAATGTTAATATGTGTTGAGAAACATATGATCCTAAAGGGCTATGATTTCTATCACATAGTGAGAATCACGTTTGATTCCATGAGAGAGGATGCCATCCATGGGGTTGAATGCAAATAAAAAAGGAAATATACTTAGTGATTGCAGAATTAGAGATTTTAAGGTGATAAATTAAAATCCCTAATTTGGTTAAGTAGAATGGAAACTAATGCATGATTGTTAGCCCTCAGGTGAGGGAGTAGTGGGAACTATGGAGTGGTAGCTGGTATCCTCCCAACCTAACCACAGAATTAGAGAGCAAACTCTGCATTGGTCAATGTTCTTTATGAACTTGAAAGAGGGTAAAGAATATGATTAATCTTATTTGGCACAAAATAGTTTTTATATATAAAAATTTTTTACTTATAAACATTTTCAACTTCTCTACGGGATCGATATCACAGACTCCATTAGAGCCATTTAGTACTTGAGTGATACATATTTTGCGTTAATATTAGGGGATTTGGCAGTTTAACGATTCTTGAAAGATAAAATTAATTTTATTAAAGTTATTTTAGTTGGGTTTATATTGCATATATATTATTATAACTGTCATATTTATTTTGTAATATTGAAAAATACTAACAAAAGTAACACAATAAAATCCACCGCATCAATCTACAACAACAAAAATCTCCTTAGAATTAAACAATCATCCATAGAATTTTGAGGTCATTTGCTTAGTGCATCATAAATCCTCATTTTATCTTTAGGCTTTTGCACAATCATATTGTGTAATTTAAACCTTAACTTTTTTTAGAATGTTGAGGATGTCATTCATTATGAGAGAAATCCTCCTATCTTCTAGGCTATTTATATTATTGTGTCATATAATTGTAATCCCTAAATAATAATAATGGTTATGATGAAACATTCAGTAATTTCCTCCTTAAAATTGAAGCCAACCCATAGGATAGCTTTGGGAATCAATGAGGTTCTCCTCAGGACTTATGACAACTCCTAGTTTTCTCTTTTTAGATTCTATAATAATGTTTCAAATTTGAGCCTTTCCCATTAGACACTTCTTGGTCCGAGGTTTGAAAAGTTCTATCCTTTGAATTTCTTGAAGACAATATTTTTTGATCTGAATTGAGAGTTTTCTTAGGTGAACTCGGTCATTTAAGATGCACATAACTATAAGAATTTGCTTCTATAGGAAGCTTTTAGAACCCATGTAATTTAAACCCTACCTAATCTTCCATATTAGATAGAGGAACTTTTCGCCTTATATAAAAATGGTTCGCAGACCAAATCTCTGTAGTTTCTTTAATCAAGCCTTACAGATAAGTGATATGTCTATTCCTCAGGGTAGATAAATCACTTGTAGTGTTGTGCTCATTTATCTTAACTATTGTCTATATGGGATCGATTTGGTCTCGTATGTTCAAAACTAAAACATTACTTTTAAAAATTAAAATACTACTTTTTCCAGAGAAAATCAAATCTATATGTAGTTTAAATTAAATCAAAACCACATCTTGAACCTTAAACATTTTCATCGACCGACAATTACCTTAAGATATGTTACATGTAATAAATAATCAAATTAATGTGAATATCATGAGATATAATTTGTCTTCTTTATCATTTCTTTTGGCTCTGTTAAGATAAGTCATATGAGCTAGTCGACTGATGCCCATGTTGGTATATAATTTTATATATGTTCATCATTATACTATGTTCCTCATAATGCATATGTCAACCTATAAGGCTTTTTATAAGTTTCATCTTTTGTAATACATCGGTCTACCTATAGGGGCCCAAGACAAGTTAAGGAGGTCATTCAATTATTTGGGGCTACACATTTTTCACTTCACTACATCTTTCTAATAGGGTTGTTTTTCAGGTGAGCTCTCTTGATAAGCATTCTTGCTAAGCTACTTCTCTTGATGGATTGGTTTGCTAGCCCCACAGCCTAAGCATAGTCTAGAGACTTTGGCTATATAATTTTTAAATTTAATATGTCATCACAACTTGTTACTTTCCTTAATCCTTCTGTTTACCGTAATGCTTCTTTTCTATAATTTATTACTAAGTGATTAGTTTATATTATAAAAAATTTAAGGTAGACTCATAAGCTAAAATTATTTTTATAAATTTAATAATTTAATTAATTAACAAAAATTAAAATTAGAAAAAAAGTAATAATTTGATCCTCTCACTTTTCTTAAAAGATAAAACTAAAATTTCTTTTATTATATCTCTTAGATGATATAAATAATAAAGCTTATAAATAGTTAAAACTCGTGGATTTTTCACACCATGGCCAATGCAAATAAAAATGCTCCTAGTTTAAGGATTTATAATCTAGATGACATGGCATGTTCTTTAAGGTAGCGTTTCTTTTGTAGACATGAATATTTAATGGACCTCACGATATTAGTACTCTAATTAGGAGCAGCCCCTTACCCAAACATGACTATAAGTTTTGTTTTGTAGCTCCAATTTGTATAATTAGGATATCTTATTCTTTTTCTTATGGTTAAATTCCTTATACATCTAACGATTATGACTGATCCATGTATTAGAGATAGCCTATTTAAAATATGCCTTCCTTTTTTGATTTAGAAACATGAGACTACCTTTCAAATTACAAATTTAAAAGTTAAAATGGGATGATAACCATAATTTCTTTACCTTTGAATGTCATAAAACAAAAGAAAGGGCTTATTAAAATTAATTAAAGATATTTTTACATTTTCTTGTCTTTATATCATTACTCGCAACTCCTTTGATCCCATCATACTTCTTTTAGGGTTTTTGTCAATGATTTTATCGTGTAAGTTTCCTATGTGGAGATGTGTTAATGTTACTTTGTTGTAATAATGCACCCTTTGCTTTTTGGACTAACAATTTCAAAGAATTAGCTATTTTATTAGGTTATCAATTATTGAGTCATAATCCTCTTTGAAAATATCTTAAGAAAATTAAAATATAATAATTTTATTGTTAAATGAGTTTGTCTTTTAGAGATATCCTTAATTAAAGCTATCCTCATAGAACTTTTTCCTTTTGAGATATTGATTCATCTAAATTCACAAATTAGCTTGACTTTGCTTAGTCTTACAATTATAACTTCGTTTTAAGTATGTTACATGGGGGTAAATCGAATTTGTAAGTCTTATCTCGCTAGACTTCTCTTATTAACTCCTATCATATTTTATATATATGAAAAGAATACATTTTTATCAGCATTCATTTTCCTTAGGTAGCACTTTTAAGGAATTTCAATGAATTCTAGGCTTGGGAAACTATGCATAAGCCTAGTTAGTCCATTTAGTTTGCCATGAGCTCCTCTTGAACTTTTATTAAGCCAAGCTAATGATTTCAGCTTAATTATAGTCGGCGAGTTTATTTAGAGCTCAGCTTACAAGTTTGACTTGTACCAATCGAGAAGCATACCTAACTAAATGATAGAAAAGTTCACCATTGGAATATATGGGTGTGAAATTGTATTACATGAAAAGTTACATGAATAAACAATATTATTATTTCTTTATAATAACTACCATAAAATGAAACTAACTATTCAATAAGTAATTAAGTATACAAAAAGTACTTTTGGGTTCTACATGCATTTCTAATTTCTATAAAATTACTAGTCAATTATATCAATACTTGTTGAGACCTTGTGACTTGCTTTGATGAGTTGCATGAAAATGTCTTGTTGACTCCAACACTAAGTGTTTTGACATAAAACATTTTGCCATATTAAAAATAAACAATGAGATTGTTCTTATCCCAAAAACTTTGGCAAGTTAATCTTGATGGTCAATGTGACTACATTTAAAATAATTCGTTAACAAAAGTTGACCTAATTTGGAAGCCAATCAAGATACTATTTTAATATTCACGACCAAACTCTTATTTGTTCCCAAATATCTCCCAAGGACAACACAAAAAAGTTTCCAAATTCAAATATGAAACTTTTTTATGTGATCTATTTTCAAATTAGGATCCAAATAATTATTATCCAAACCTTAGAAAACGACACTAGAAACATCATAAATTAAAAAAATAATAAAAACCCATAGATTGGAGGGGCAAAAATTAACAAGTTTTGTGAGAATTTGATTTGGGTTTATAACCTTAGGCTATATTTTTTAATGATAGATTTCTTATTACAATAACTACCTTTTCTTTCAAAAACTTGAAAATTTTTTACTTGGAAACTTCTTTATTCCTTTTGAAAGAAACATTTTTCTTTTAAGAGAAACTTTCTGTTTTTTCTTGCATTTTTGTTCCAACACAATTTTGTTTCCCAAAATCATTGTTCCTGTCAAGAAAACTTCATAAACCATTTCTTTAAATATAACCTTTTTTTCTTCACTACTTTTCCATGTGATTTCTTCTTTTCACAAGAAATTTCAGCCAATCTACACCTACTTCCACTTGCGTCGCCACCTATTGCCATCGGAACTATCACAATCTTGTTGGGATCGTGTTCTCTCCTACTGAACACCAATTCTTCACGTTCAAGCCACTGGCTACCGTGGAACCTACGAATCTACCAAAAAAGCACATCGGAACACCTGTTGCAAAAAAATCCTGGCACCAAACTTCTGATTTTCTTATTTCAAACACGAACCATGCTACGATCACAAATATGAAACTCTAATACAAAATGGTATGCGAAGACAATGTGAAAAATAAGGAAATTCACATAACAACAATCAAACATAAGATTTTTTGTGGTTCGAGTTAAGTTGATTGGCCTTTATCTATCTTGAGGGAGATTCCATTAACGTTGGATGGGGTGAGAAAAAATAGCTAGAGGTTACAACTTTTGCACTTCTCACCATAACCCTGACTCTCTTTTATAGAAGAGGAATGGGGCATAAAAGTAAATAAAACAAAGATATCAAATTACCCCTAATCATAATAAATCATACAAACAACACTTAAAAACGAGAAAATTATAAATTTTTCTTCACAAGCTAAATCTTTTCCATTAAAAAATAATTATTTACAAGATGTTTGTCGCAGTCCAAAATGAAATTTTCATGCGAACTAAAAATAATTTACTTCAACATTCATCAAAAGAATTTGTCATTTCAATGGCCCATTAGTTGCGGGCACATTGGGCTGTCTTTACCAGCATACGATAATGTTAGAAGTTTGAATTAGTTTGGTTTCTTGGGCATTGGTTGCTGGCATTGGTCAAACTTGAGTAGTTCTTCATGTTCTGCTGCATTAATAGCTCTAGATCAGGTCCATTAATGTGTACATGTGATATGAACTCAAGAATATGTTCATACCCTTGATATTTTGATAGCAAGCTTAATTCTTTCTAAGCACTAATATTTGTTAATAAATGTCAAATAGTTCCTATGGTGTGAATTTCACAATTTTCATTTATATTTAATTACCATATATTATACTAGTTTTTGATGGGGAAGGTTAAATTTAGCACCCAACTCCAATATATTTATATATCTCACACCTATAAATTCATATTTACACAACACTCAAATATGTAATATCACAACAGAAAATAATATTATTATCATTTTATAAAGTGNATTTAGCACCCAACTCCAATATATTTATATATCTCACACCTATACATTCATATTTACACAACACTCAAATATGTAATATCACAACAGAAAATAATATTATTATCATTTTTTAAAGTGAAATATATATATATATATATATATATATATATATATTTCTATGCATAGGTGTGTTAGTTTTTCTTCTTCCGATGATCTGTTTTTAAATGTGAATATCAAAATTTAGATGGGGGACATATAAATACATGAGAAATGCGTCCAGGAATGTAAGATTTCCATTTTTTGTTTTTTTCAAATTTCATTCCTTCAAATGTTGGTTGTTTTCGATGGTCTGGTTTTATTAAAGAATTTGTGAATTCTATCGTTTCAATAATACCTTGGGACTGTCGAAATTATGCTTTGATTAGTTTCCTTCTTTCTCGCAGCTGCTCCTTAAATTTTTAATCTCTCCAACTATGTCATTTTCTTTTTTTTAAACTTCCTTTCACATATACTGCCCTGGCAGGCTTCTTTTTTTAATCGATTTTTCGATGAACTTCAATAAATAATATAAAAATTTAGAATGAAGAACTTCACAAAAATATATTTCTGAAGTGAATATATAATTTAATTTTTTTAGAATATGAGGCACATAAAAAAATTCACTTATTGTTACTATTGATTTTAATTGATTATTAGTTTGACCAAGAAAATTTTATATTTCAATTATGACACGAGTGAAGTTGAGAATTCCGGAACTACTGATGACTTGCATATTAGCGAGTCCCTCCTTGCTTGCTATATAAACTAGCGGCCTTCATCGTCTTCACAATTCATACCTCCCCCTAGCTGTCATGTCGATGAGACGGCTCTGCTTCATCCTGCCCTTCGACGCCGACGATATCGCCTTAGAACCCAGAACCCTTCCTGCCAAATACCCCACCGGAAAAAACCATAGTCTGTCCCATGGTCTATCCACCTTCGCACGCCGCTCCCTCCACTGTTTCTGCCGCCGCCGATGTCCGAACCTCAGCTGCTTCCAAGACGAGTCCGACAACTACTCTGAGTTCCACGACACCCCCGGAGTGACTTCGGATGCGCTGCATTCCAAGAAAAACGGCGGCCCCAGGATCTTCAGCTATGCCGAGCTTTACATAGGCACCAAAGGATTCAATGAGAAGGAAGTCCTCGGGAGTGGTGGCTTTGGGCGTGTCTTCAGAGCCGTGCTTCCCAGCGACGGCTCCGTGNAATTCTATCTTAATCAATGGTAAAAGCCATGGATTCTTTTCTGCATCAAGGGGAATTAAACAAGGAGATCCACTGTCTCCTACTATCTTTATTCTGGCTATGGATTATCTGTCTAGACTTTTAAATCAATTGTTTGCCTCTTCCCCTCACCTGGCTTATCAGCATAGATCTAATATTGGGGTCAGTCATCTGTCTTATGGTGATGATATTATCATTTTCTCCAAGGCTACCAAAACTGCTGTGAAGGCTCTTTTCAAAGGACTAACACACTTCCAAATTACTTCTGGTATGCATCTTAATAAGCAAAAATGTCAATTCTTTACTAGCTCAAAAACCCTTCCTCAGATTAGGCATTGGATTGCTCAGTACACTGGCTTCAGCAAAGCCTCCCTACCAATCAACTATCTTGGTGTCCAATTACTCAAAGGGA
>JXCR01080994.1:113257-124906 GCA_002079205.1 Phalaenopsis hybrid cultivar
TATATATATATATATATAATTTGCGGATGGAGAAGAGAGCTCTGCTAGGATTTTGTGATACTTGGGCGATCTTCGACATCTGAGGATGGGACTTCATCTTTCGGCTGGTGACATCTTTTTGACATCTCTTCAGATTTTTGCTTCCTTCTTTTCCCTTTCGCCGAACATTCTCGTGTTTTTGTTGTGTATCTCATTTCGATCATGACGACTGTTTCTTGAAATTTTGTTGACACCGTGTTAGATGGCGGAGGAGCTTCCTCTGCACCTTTCTCAGAATTTTTTCCACAAAGTTTTCATGACAGTCTTAATGTTGGAGGAGATTACACTTTCATCAAAAAATTGGGGAAAAAATGGTAAATTTGTACTTTATGTCTCTGAGGATGAAACTTTTGTGCCCGCCTCTTCTTACCGCCTTGCCCTATTGGAAAATTTACTTATGGCATTCATAAGGTTGAGTTCATACGAAAAAGTTTGAAATGTTAAAATTAAAAGGCTCGTTGAAGGTTGATATCATTGATGGTAGTCATATTTTTATTCAATTAACTAATGACGTGGATTACACTCGCCTCTTTGCTAAAAGGTTTATGTGGGTGGAAAATAGTTTGATGAAATTTCGGAAATGGTCTATTCATTTCAATCTTAAAGCTGAGTTGCCTATTAATCCACTATGGATTCATTTTCCAGAGCTTAAACTACTTCTTCTTAACCATGAAATACTTTTTTCACTTGCTGCTGCATATGGGAAACTTTTGAAAATAGATCATGCTACTTTCACTTTATTGAGACCTTCTGAAGCACGCATATTGGTTGAACGAGATATTACTCAGGCTTTCTATAATGAAATTTGGATAGGTTTGCAACATTAAGGTTATTGGCAGCCTATTGAAATTAAAAGCCATTCTCCTTACTACACTCATTGTTCTATGTTTGGGCATCAAATTACCTCATGCTTTTGTCTGAATCCTCACCTGAAAAATGTCCATAATGTTAGGTAATCTAGTAATCCTGTTAAAAATTTAATTGTTGAATCACATGATGATCCTACTGGTGCTGAAAATAAGACTGATTTAGTTGAAAATATTGATACTAATGCTACCTCTAGCTTGCATCCTTTGGCTACAGGTGCGGTTATTAATTGTAATGAGGCCTCACCTTCACAATTGAACATCAAAGAGGGGCTTCAAGGAGCTGAAGAGGCACATTTGGGTATTATTGTTAAACCTAAACATTTGTAAATTTCTGGCAATGTGGAGTTAGCTGAAAATTTTGACAATCATAATGATAATATTCATTGTGGACACTCTCCTCTTATGGGGCCTGATGACGAAATGACCAAATGAGGAGCATGTGGAAGCTAATAATGTTAATAGGCACTCTTCTCTTGTAGGTCACACTAACAATAAAGAACCATCTACTCTTCCTAGTGTCACGGTTCATTCTTCTATTGTTGGAATGCATTCTAATATAAATACTACTCTTAACAATGCCACATCAACTTTGGAAAAAGAATGGCAAGTGCAAAGCACTCACGTTAAAAGGCAAAACACAACATTGAGTTAGTTAACATTATATAGAAAGGTGTTTATCACTCAAATGGAGAACAGTTAGTCAACCCTACTAGATCTTCTAGAAGAATTGGCTCATGATATCATGATTGATATTAGGGGAGTGGCGGACCCTAACTCCCTTAATAAACTTAAAAACTTGTGTAGGGTTCAAAAATTACTCATTTTTGCTATTTTGGAGCCTATAGTTCATGTGAATAAACATAGAATACTTAATAAATTCAAAGTCTATAGATCTCACTGTGACGTTAAAAACAAGATTTGGGTTTTCTGGAAGCCCACTGTTAACCTTTCTATTATTGAAGATGAGACTCAATACATTCTAACTCAAATTTATTTTGATGGATTTCAGGGGTGGTGCACCTTTGTTTACTCTAGCTCTATATTGCAAGAAAAAATCTTACTTTGGTAGAAGCTTGAATTTATGGGAAGTATCGTTAACAATAATTGGATTGTTGGTGGAGATCATGAAGCCGATGGAAAGAAAAGGTGGTGGCAGAGTAGAGCCTGCTCTTATTAACCATTTTTCTTACTATGTGTCTAATGCAAGTTTTTATGACTTGGGCTATATTGGTTCTATTTACACTTAGAGGAGATGATTTCTTTATCAGAGATTGGATCGCTTCTTGGCTAATTTGGCTTTTATAAGTTTCTTTCCTATTATGAAGGTGCAACATTTAAGTCATGTTACTTCTGACCATAATCCTATATTGCTCACTTTGGCTTTCAATGTCAAGCCGGCTATTTATAGATTCAAATTTCTTAATGTTTTGACTTTACATGCTACTTTTCTTGATGTGGTGACACAAGCTTAGAATTATGATGGTGCTGGAACTCCTTGGTATGTTTTGTGGAAATTACATAAGAAAGTGGATACTCACCTCTTTAAATGGAATTACCAAGTCTTTGGTAATGTTCATAAAAATTTGAAGGATGCTCAGAACACCGTTGATTCCTTGGAAGCTCAACTTGAGGTTTCCCCTCTTATGATGGATAATGTTGCTCAAGCTCATTTAGATCTATTGGATGCTATTACATTAGAGGAAAATTTCCTAGAACATAAAGCTAGTGATCATTCCTTTATTCCAAGAGATAAAAATAATAAATATTTTCATGCAACTCTTAAGCATATAAGAAATATCAATAGCATTTTAAAAATTTAAAAATCTGATGGGAGAATTATTACTAATATGAATGAGATTGGTGATTGTGTTGTTAGCTTTTTCATTGAACTCTTTCACAGTTCTTCTCACACTATGCCTCTTGATTCAACTTATTTTGAAAATGGGTATGATTATATTAATAATCTTAGCTTGGTTTATCCTCCAGATGAATAGGAAATCTTGAATGCCTTCAAATCTATTTGCCCAAATAAAGCCCCGGGCTCTGATGACTTTTCCTCTGCTTTCTACATTCATGTATGGGAGGTTATCAAGAAGGAAGTTATTCTTGTTATCCAAAGATTTTTCTTTAGTAACAATCCTGACAAATATTTCACCTCGGCTCTGATAGTTCTTATTCCTAAAGGCAATGACAAGATCACTTGGTGATATCTAAATTTATGAGTAAGATCATTGTTAGCAGACTGCAACCTCATCTCAATCACATTATTGTTGAACAACACTCTGCTTTCTTTAAGGGCAGAGATATTACTAACAATATTCTTTTAGCACAAGAATTGATTGAGGAATTGGACAAAAAGTGCAGGGGGGAAATATGGACCTTAAATTTGACATTAAAAAAGCTTTTAATACTATAAGTAGGGACTTCATTCTCAATATTCTAAAAGCTAAAGGTTGTAAACAGGAATTTTGCTCTATTATACATCGATGGCTATCCAATAATAGCTATAGTGTGATGGTAAATGGTGAAGCTCATGGTTTCTTTTCTACTAGAAGGGGCATCAAGCAGGGAGACCCTCTTTCTCCCACACTTTTCATAATTTCATTCGATTATCTATCCAGGCTCATTAAGAAGTTACATCTGGAACATCCTTATCTTCAATTCTCCCATAAGTCTAAAATTGTTGCGAGTCATCTTGCTTATACTGATGATGTCATATGTTTCTTAAATGGTAGTAAACACACCATCAAAGCTACCATGACACTGTTAAAAGATTTTCAAAATACTTCGGGGATGATCTTCAATTTGGCTAAGTGCTCCATGTACCTTGAAAAAGGTGCACCACCTAATACCCTTGCTTGTGCTCCTAAATTCACTGGATGCAAAATCTCTAAGCTCCATTTGAAGTATCATGGTGTCAATATTCTCAGAGGTAGAATCAAGCAAACTCAGATAGATGAGGTGATTGATAAGACTAAACTTAAGATAAATGATTGGAAAAATAATTTCCTTTCTAATGGGAGTAAGCTCACTTTATTGAAAAGTGTTCTTTGCACACTCCCTCACTATATGATGCAGGTTCTCAAAACCAAAAAGAGTACTCAAAAGATTCTTGAAAATATTTTTAACAAATTTCTTTAGAAGGGCAATAGAAATACTAAGAATTGGACTACTTGACACTACGCTTATAAACCTCTTTATGCTGGTGGGCTTGGGTTTAAAACACTGCAACACGCTATTGACATAAATATGTGGAAACTTTAGTTCAAATTTCAGCAGGGAGAGTCTCTATGGGCAAAATTCCTGCAACATAAATATTGCAAAACTTTACATCCTTCCAATGTTATTTGGAGAGTGGGGGATTCTAGACTTTAGAAAGCCATTACTGCTGCTCGTGATGTAGCTTCACATTTCATGTTTTGGGATATTGGTAATGGTAGTATCTCCTTTTGGAATGATGACTGGGGTCTTTGTACATTTTCTAATTTGCCTCCTCATGCTTATGATGTTAATTTATTGGTCTTGGATTATTGGATTAATGGTGAATGGAATCTTGATATGTTGAATGCTTTAGTTGGTGTACTTGCTCCTGTCATTACTAGATTTCCTACTAAACCTTAAGATAAAGCTCTTCCTTCATGGAAGAAACACACCAACTTATCCGTCATAAAATGACTACTCAAACCTACACACTTTTACTCCATGGAAATGACATCTTTTTATTTTGCATAAACTTATTTCTCCATCTATCTCCTTTTCCTTTGGAGATGCTTCCATAAGTTGCTTCCCTTGATGATATACTTAAATTGAAAGGGCTGAAACTTGCATCTTACGGTTACAATTGTAAAAAAGATGTTAAATCTCTGAATCATTTGTTCTTCAAGTGTCCTTTTGCTAAAGAATTTTAGCATCGTATTGTGTGCTTTTTTGGTATCTATTGGCCCACAAATCTAAATTTTAAGAAATAAATTGTGATTTGGAAGAGTTTTGAACCCTCTTTCAACAAGCATTTCTGTTTTCCTATTATTGTCTTATGGTTTATTTGGATGGCAAGAAATAATCATAAATATGAAGATACTGGTCACTCCCCTTCTACCACTTCCACTTTAGCGGTTGCTTATTTCAAAAAGGCTTGTAAATACTTCTTTGAACTGGATGCCACTCCTACTGTGGCTAAGGGTAGGAAACTGATTTTGATTAAATGGGCACCACCTACCCATGGTTGGTTTAAGGTTAATATTGATGGGAGTTTTTCTAATGCCTAGACGGGTATGGGTGGGATTATCAGAGATGTCATTGGAAGATGTATAACTTCTTTTGCATCACCTTGTATTGCTAACTCCTCACTTGAGGTTGAGATCTCCGCTGTGCTTGTTGCTCTTCATGTGGTTACTTCTTTAAAATTAAATGGCATTGTGGTGGGAACTTATTCTTAAATCCTTTTTAACATTCTTGTAGCTAAGATTAAACCTCCTAGGTATATCTTAGCTTTGCTGAATAGAATCAGGTTTACTATTGAAAGACATAATCTTAATATATTATTTTCATTTACTTATAGAGAAGGGAATCAATCTACGGATTGGCTAGCCAAATGGAGAGTGAAAAATGTTATTGTTGGAAATACCCCTCCCTCATCCTTGCATAAACTTATTAAAAATGATTTGGATGCCCCATATGTTTATTTTTAAGGCGCTGCCTCCCTCATTTGGGTTATTTTTGCATTATATGGGTCTGACTTTGGATTTCTTCTTCATTACACTGCTAAGAGAGAGTTGAGAGTGCTTGTAAAGAGGGAAAGTGCTTGAAGAGAACATCTAGAGATTTTCTTGGAAATGAATGTGAAATAAGTTGTGTCTTTTATTTCTTTATTTTTGTAAACTTATTTTTATATATGAAATTCATGTTTTGTTATTTCCTTCAAATGACTTCTGAGTACTCTTCTTTATTCTTCTTGCTACAATAAGATTTAGTTTTGTGAAGAATTAATTTTATTTGACACAGTTCTAAATGTCAATAATTTGTGATGATTCAAACTCTGATCTTCATTTATTTTTCAAATTCACCAATTCAAATGTTAATATGTGTTGAGAAATATATGATCCGATAGGGCTATGATTTCTACAACATAGTGAGAATCACGTTTGATTCGATGGGAGAGGATTTCATCCATGTGGTTGAATGCAAATAAATAAGGAAATATACTTCGTGATTACATAATTAGAGATTTTAAGGTGACAGATTAAAATCTCTAATTTGGTCAAGTAGAATGGAAACTAATGCATCATTGTTAGCCCTCAAGTGAGGGAGTAGTAGTCGGTATCCTCCCAACCTAACCAAAAAATTAGAGACCAAACTCTAGATTGGTCAATATTCTTTATGAACTTGAAAGAGGGTAAAGAATATGATTACTCTTATTTGGCACAAAATAATTTTTCTATATTTTTAAATGATTTTAATTTCTTCACAATCCATATACTCATTGCAAAGGGAAATGATGCTTTCTTAAATTTGAACTCTTCATAAAAAAAAAATCTTTGTTTAGATTTCATAAGTTTGCTTTTGAAAGTTTAATTAACGTAGTTCATTTTATCTAAATTTTATTTAGCATACTTTTAATTAGTTTAGATTAATTTTTTTTACTTCTATTTTGTGGTTTGAATTTTGTTTTAGGTTATAGTCATAAGAATTTACCTACAAACATTTTCAACTTCCCTACGGGATCAATATCTCGGACTCCATTAGAGCCCTTTATTACATGAGTGTTACATATATCTGCGTTAATATTAGGGGATTTGACAGTTTAAGAATTCTTTAAAAATAAAATTAGTTTTATTAAAGTTATTTTAGTTGGGTTTACACTGCATATATATTATTATAACTGTCATATGTATTTTGTAATATTGAAAAATACTAACAAAAGTAACACAAAAAATCCACCGCATCAATCTATTAACGCAAAACTCTCCTTAGAAGTAAACAATCATCCATAGAATTTTGAGGTCATTTGCCTAGTGCAACATAAATCTTCATTTTATCTTTAGGCCTTTGCACAATCATGTTGTGTAGTTTAAACCCTAACTTGTTTTAAGATGCTGAGGCTGTTGTTCATTATGAGATAAATCTTCCTATCTTCTAGGCTATTTATATTATTGTGTCATATAATTGTAATCCCTAAATAATAATAATGGTTATGATGAAACATTCAGAAATTTCCTTCTTAAAATTGAAGCCAACCCAAAGGATTGCTTTGGGAGTCAATGAGGTTCTCCTCAAGACTTATGAAAAATCCTAGTTTTCTCTTTTTAGATTCCATAATAATGTTTCACATTTGAGCCATTCCCATTAGACTCTTCTTGGTCCGATCTTTGAAAAGTCCTATCCTATGGAATTCTTGAAGATAATATTTTTTTATCTAAATCGAGAGTTTTCTTAGGTGACCTTGGTCATTTAAGATGCAATTAACTATAAGAATTTGCTTCTATAGGGAGCTTTTAGAACCCATGTAATTTAAACCCTACCTAATCTTCCATATTAGATAGAGGAACTTGTCGACTTGTATTAAAATGATTTGCAGACCAAATAGATGTCATAATCTCTATAGTTTCCTTAATCAAGCCTCACAGATAAGTGATATGTCTATTCCTCGGGGTAGATATATCACTTGTAGTGTTATGCTCGTTTATCTTAACTATTGTCTATATGGGATCAATTCGGTCTCGTTTGTTCAAAACTAAAAGATTACTTTTCAAAATTAAAATACTATTTTTTTTAAAGAAAATCAAATCTATATGTAGATTAAATTAAATCAAAACCACATCTTGAACCTTAAACATTTTCATCGGCCAACAATTACCTTAAGATATGTTACATGTAATAAATAATCAAATTAATGTGAATATCATGAGATATAATTTGTCTTCTTCATCATTTTTTTCTGCTCTATTAAGATAAGTCATATGAGCTAGCCGACTGATGCCCATGTTGATATATAATTTTATATATGTTCATCATTATAATATGTTCCTCATAATGCATATGTCAACCTATAAGGCTTTTTATAAGTTTCATCTTTTGTAATACATTTGTCTGCATATAGGGGCCTAAGACAAGTTAAGGGGGTCATTCAATTATTTGGGGCTACACATTTTTCACTTCACTACATCTTTTTAATAGGGTTGTCTTTCAAGCGAGCTCTCTTGGTAAGCATTCTTGCTAAGCTACTTCTCTGGATGGATTGGTTTGCTAGCCCCACAGCCTGAGCATAGTCTAGAGACTTTGGCTATATAATTTTTAGCTTTAATATGTCATCACAACTTGTTATTTTCTTTAATCCTTCTGTTTACCGTAATGCTTTTTTTCTATAATTTACTAGTAAGTGATTAGTTTATATTATAAAAAATTTAAGGTAGACTCATAACCTAAAATTATTTTTCTAAATTTAATAATTCAATTAATTAACAAAAATTAAAATTAGAAAAAAGTAATAATTTGATCCTCTCACTTTTCTTAAAGGATAAAACTAAAATTTCTTTTATTATATCTCTTAGATGATATAAATAATAAAGCTTATAAATAGTTAAAACCCCCAACCATTTGTGGATTTTTCACACCATGGCCAATGCAAATAAAAATGCTCCTAGTTTAAGGATTTATAATCTAGATGACATGGCATGTTTTTTAAGGTAGAGTTTCTTTTGTAGGCATGAATATTTAATGGGCCTAAAGATATTAGTACTCTAATTAGGAGTAGTCCCTAACCCAGACATGACTATAAGTTTTGTTTTGTAGCTCCAATTTGTATAATTAGGATATCTTATTCTTTTTTTTATGGTTAAATTCCTTATACATCTAAGGATTATAACTGATCCATGTACTAAATATAGCCTATTTAAAATATGCCTTCCTTTTTTTATTTAGAAACATGGGACTACCTTTGAAATTAAAAATTTAAAAGTTAAAATAGGATGAAAACCTTAATTTCTTTACATTTGAATGTCATAAAACAAAAGAAAGGGCTTATTAAAATTAATTAAAGTTATTTTTACCTTTTCTTGTTTTTGTATCATTACTCGCAACTCCTTTGAGCCCATCATACTTCTTTGAGAGTTTTTGTCAATAATTTTATCTTGTAAGTTTCCTATGTGGAGATGTGTTAATATTACTTTGTTGTGATAATGTACCCTTTGCTTTTTGCACTAACAATTTCAAAGAATTAGCTATTTTGTTAGGTTATCAATTATTGAGTCATAACCCTATTTGAAAATATCTTAAGAAAATTAAAATATAATAATTTTATTGTTAAATGAGTTTGTCTTTTAGAGATATCCTTAATTAAAGCTATCCTCATAGAACTTTTTTCCTTTTAAGATATTGATTTATCTAAATTCACTAAATAGCTTGACTTTGCTTAGTCTTACAATTATAACTTCGTTTTAAGTATGTTACATGGGCGTAAATTGAATTTGTAAGTCTTATCTCACTAGACTTCTCTTATTAACTCCTATTATATTTTATATATATGAAAATAATACATTTTTATCAGCATTCATTTTCTTTAGGTAGCACTTTTAAAGAATAATTTCAATGAATTCTAGGCTTGGGAAACAATGCATAAGCCTAGTTAGTCCATTTAGTTTGCCATGAGTTCCTCTTGAACTTTTATTAAGCCAAGCTAATGATTTCAGCTTAATTAAAGCCGACGAGTTTATTTAGAGCTCAGCTTACAAGTTTGACTTGTACCAATCGAGAAGCATACCATTTCTAATTTCTATAAAAATATTAGTCAATTATATCAATACTTGTTGAGAACTTGTGACTTGCCTTGGTGAGTTGCATGAAACTGTCTTGTCAACTCCAACGCTAAGTGTTTTGACATAAAACATTTTGGCATGTTAAAAATAAACAATGAGATTGTTCTTATGCCAAACACTTTGGCAAGTTAATCTTCATGGCCAATGTGACTACACTTAAAATAATTCGTTAACACAAGCTGACCTAATTTGGAAGCCAATCAAGATACTACTTTAATATTCACGGCCAAACTCTTATTTGCTCTCAAACATCTCCCAAGGACAACACAAAAAAGTTTCCAAATTCAAATATCAAACTTTTTATGTGATCTATTTTCAAATTAGTATCCAAATAATTATTATCTAAACCTTATAAAATGACACTAGAAACATCATAAATTAAAAAAAAATAATAAAAAACCATAGATTGGAGGGGCAAAAATTAATAAGTTATAACCTTAGGCTAGATTTTTTAATGATAGATTTCTTATTAAAATAACTACCTTTTCTTTCAAAAACTTACTTAAAATTTTTTTACCCGGAAACTTCTTTATTCCTTTTGAAAGAAACCTTTTTCTTTGAAGAGAAACTTTCTTTTTTTTTTCTTGCATTTTTGTTCCAACACAGTTTTGTTTCCCAAGATCATTCTTCCTGTCAAGAAAACTTCTTAAAAAATTTCTTTAAATATAACCTTTTTTTCTTCACTATTTTTCTATGTGATTTCTTCCTTTCACAAGAAATTTCAGCCAATCTACACCTCCTTCCACTTGAGTCGCCAGCTATTGCCATCGGAACTGTCACAATCTTGTTGTTATCGTGTTCTCTCCTACTGAACGCCAATTCTTCACGTTCAAGCCACTGGCTGCCGCGGAACCTACGAATCTACCAAAAAAGCACATCGGAACACCTGTTGCAAAAAAATGCCGGCACCAAACTTCTGATTTTCTTATTTCAAACCCGAACCATGCTCCGATCACGAATATGAAACTCTAATACTAAATGTTATGCGAAGACAATGTGAAAAATAAGGAAATTCACATAACAACAATCAAACATAAGATTTTTTGTGGTTGGAGTTAAGTTGATTGGCCTATATCTATCTGGTGGGAGATTCCACTAACACCGGATGGGGTGAGAAAAAATAGCTCGAGGTTACAACTTTTGCACTTCTCACCATAACCCTGACTCTCTTTTATAGAAGTGGAATGGGGCATAAAAGTAAATAAAACAAAAATATCAAATTACCCCTAATCATTATAAATCATACAAACAACACTTAAAAACGAGAAAATTATAAATTTTTCTTCACAAGTCTAAATCTTTTCCATTAAAAAATAATTATTTACAAGATGTTTGTCGCAGTCCAAAATGAAATTTTCATGCGAGCTAAAAATAATTTACTTCAACATTCATCAAAAGAATTTGTCATTTTGATGGCCCATTAGTTGCTGGCACATTGGGCTATCTTTACTATCCTTGGGTGAGCTTCACAGCATACGATAATGTTAGAAGTTTGAATTAGTTTGGTTTCTTGGGCATTGGTTGCTGGCATTGGTCAAAGTTGAGTAGTTGTTCATGTTGTGCTGCATTAATAGCTTTAGATCAGGTCCATTAATGTGTACATGTGATATGAACTCAAGAATATGTTCATACCCTTGATCTTTTGATAGCAAGCTTAATTCTTTCCAAGCACTAATATTTGTTAATAAATGTCAAATAGTTCCTATGGTGTGAATTTCACAATTTTCATTTATATTTAATTACCATATATTATACTAGTTTTTGATGGGGAAGGTTAATTTTAGCACCCAACTCCAATATATTTATATATCTCACACCTATAAATTCATATTTACACAACACTCAAATATGTAATATCACAACAGAAAATAATATTATTATCATTTTATAAAGTGAAATATATATATATATATATATATATATATATATAT
>JXCR01080994.1:125046-151506 GCA_002079205.1 Phalaenopsis hybrid cultivar
AACCATAGTCTGTCCCATGGTCTATCCACCTTCGCACGCCGCTCCCTCCACTGTTTCTGCCGCCGCCGATGTCCGAACCTCAGCTGCTTCCAAGACGAGTCCGACAACTACTCTGAGTTCCACGACACCCCCGGAGTGACTTCGGATGCGCTGCATTCCAAGAAAAACGGCGGCCCCAGGATCTTCAGCTATGCCGAGCTTTACATAGGCACCAAAGGATTCAATGAGAAGGAAGTCCTCGGGAGTGGTGGCTTTGGGCGTGTCTTCAGAGCCGTGCTTCCCAGCGACGGCTCCGTGGTCGCTGTAAAATGCGTGGCCGGCGCCGACCAACGCTTCGAAAAGTCCTTCGCCGCGGAGCTTGTCGCCGTAGCGCAGCTCCGCCACCGAAACCTCGTCCGCCTCCGCGGCTGGTGCTTACACGAACACCAGCTCCTCCTCGTCTACGACTATATGCCCAACCGTAGTCTTGACCGGATCCTTTTCGCCCCATCTACGCCGGTTCTCGGGTGGGACCGTCGGCGTCAGATTGTGGCCGGACTAGCCACAGCTCTGTTCTACCTGCACGAGCAACTTGACACGCAGATCATTCACCGGGACGTAAAGGCCAGTAACGTCATGCTCGACTCCGGCTACAACGCGCGGCTAGGAGACTTTGGCCTCGCGCGCTGGATCGAACACTGCGAGGCCGATCATCCGTTGAAAACTCGGACGGCGTCCAGTCGGTCGGTGTCGTCGAACAATTATGAGTTCCGAATCACAGATACTAGCCGAATTGGAGGAACCATCGGCTACCTTCCACCAGAGAGCTTCCAGCCTCGCGGCGGCGCTACTGCGAAGTCGGATGTCTTTAGCTTCGGCGTGGTGGTGCTCGAGGTCGCCACAGGGCGGCGTGCCGTCGATCTTGCGTACTCGGACGACAAGATATTCATGCTTGATTGGGTGCGGCGGCTCGCCGACGATGGCGAATTGCTTAGTGCTGGTGACAAGCAGCTTCAAGAGGGAAGCTACCCGCTGCCAGGAATTGGGCGTCTGCTGCACATCGGCCTCCTCTGCTCCCTCCATGATCCCCAATCCCGACCTACCATGAAATGGGTCATGGAGNTCTTCAAGAGGGAAGCTACCAGCTGCCAGGAATTGGGCGGCTGCTGCACATCGGCCTCCTCTGCTCCCTCCATGATCCCCAATCCCGACCTACCATGAAATGGGTCATGGAGACACTTGTTAGCGACACTGTCGGCGACCTCCCGGCGCTTCCTTCTTTCCACTTGCAACCTCTCTATATCTCTCTCTCGTCCTCCTCTTCCTCCGCCAGAACTACCACCGGCACTGTCTACTCATCCAACTACCTCACCGCCATGGGCTCCACCGTATTCCTCACTGCCAACGACGAAAATAGCGGTAGCCACCGAAAGGCCGTGAATTTTCCTAACGTCAATACTCCCCGCACCATCTCCTACAAAGAAATCGTCGAAATCACCAACAACTTCTCCGAATCAAGGATGGTAGCAGAACTCGATTTCGGAACAGGGTACCAGGGCTTGCTCGACAACCGCTTCCACGTTCTGGTTAAACGCTTAGGGATGAAAACCTGCCCTGCTCTGCGCTTACGGTTCTCTGACGAACTATCCAATCTTGGGCACTTACGTCACCGCCACCTAGTCCAGCTCCGCGGCTGGTGCACCGAAAATGGCGAGATGCTCGTCGTCTACGACTACCCCTCTGGGGGAGTCCTCAGTCGCCGCCTCTTCGATCGCNGTCCAACTACCTCACCGCCATGGGCTCCACCGTATTCCTCACTGCCAACGATGAAAATAGCGGTAGCCACCGAAAGGCCGTGAATTTTCCTAACGTCAATACTCCCCGCACCATCTCCTACAAAGAAATCGTCGAAATCACCAACAACTTCTCCGAAACAAGGATGGTAGCAGAACTCGACTTCGGAACAGGGTACCACGGCTTGCTCGACAACCGCTTTCATGTTCTGGTTAAACGCTTAGGGATGAAAACCTGCCCTGCTCTGCGCTTACGGTTCTCTGACGAACTATCCAATCTTGGCCACTTACGTCACCGCCACCTAGTCCAGCTCCGCGGCTGGTGCACGGAAAATGGCGAGATGCTCGTCGTCTACGACTACCCCTCTGGGGGAGTCCTTAGTCGCCGCCTCTTCGATCGCCAGAACTGCCCTGCTGTCCTCTCGTGGCGGCAACGCTACCGCATCATAAAGGCGCTTGCTTCAGCTGTGCTTTACCTTCATGAGGAGTGGGAGGAGCAGGTCATCCACCGAAGCATCACCTCCTCTTCCGTCTTCCTCGACCCCGACATGAGCCCTCGACTCGGCTGCTTTGCTCTTGCTGAGTTCCTTTCCCGCAATGAGAGTNGGCTGTGCTTTACCTTCATGAGGAGTGGGAGGAGCAGGTCATCCACCGAAGCATCACATCCTCTTCCGTTTTCCTCGACCCCGACATGAGCCCTCGACTCGGCTGCTTTGCTCTTGCTGAGTTCCTTTCCCGCAATGAGAGTGGCGGCTGCCATGCCGCTTCCACCGGGCGAAGCTCCTCTGCCCGGGGAATATTCGGGTACATGTCGCCGGAATACATGGAAACCGGAAAGGCAACAGCGGCGGCGGACGTTTACAGTTTCGGAGTTGTTGTGCTTGAGATTGTGAGCGGCAGGCCGGCAGTGGATCTCCGGCGGCCTGAGGGGCTGTTGGTGAGGAGGGCTTGGGGAATGGAGATGAGAAGAAGGCCGGTGGAGGAGATGGCAGACGAAAGAATGGAGGGTAATTTTGAGATGAAGGAATTGGAGAGAATGGTGAGGTTGGGGATGGCATGCACGCTTTCGAAGGCAGAGAGGAGGCCAAATATGAGGCAAATAGTTAGCATTTTAGATGGGAACGATGAGCTGCTGAGGATGATGGGGCACATGAGGGTGGGAAGGGGAAGGGAAGAATGGGTGGCCAGTAACGCTCATGCGCTTACTCTANATGAGATGAAGGAATTGGAGAGAATGGTGAGGTTGGGGATGGCATGCACGCTTTCCAAGGCAGAGAGGAGGCCAAACATGAGGCAAATAGTTAGCATTTTAGATGGGAACGATGAGCTGCTGAGAATGATGGGGCACATGAGGGTGGGAAGGGGAAGGGAAGAATGGGTGGCCAGTAACGCTCATGCGCTTACTCTAGTTAGGAGGATGAAAGCTCTCGGCATCAATTGACTACCACAGTCAATCTCGTTTTATACATATTAAGTTTTTTGCTTCTTTTGTTTTTTTTTCTCTTGGTTTATGTATAATTTGTGAGAAGTTTGTTGATGTGCTTCAGATATAGTTTGTGAACTTGTGAAAATAGTTTGAGCTGAGGATATGGTTTTTTCTAGTTAGTTTTTAACTTTTATTTGCAAGAACAATAGGATATACATAGACAGGAGTTTGTGATCTTTGTTTTGGGTATCCCGGAATGATATCTATTTTTAAGTTTTTCTCTTTTTTTTTTTATGGGATCCGAGTCTATTTAAGATAGTACTGACCCTTAGGCATTGATGTCATCCGTCCTTGTTCTTGACATACTACCACCGTCGCATGTGGGTCCCTTATGACATTTCCAATAAATAGATTGAACTACAAAATAAATTGTGATGTAAATTTCTCTCATTCATTTGATTTTTGAGTCGCGTGAAAGTAGTCTGGGCATTTATTTTTTTACTAAAGTATTATTTGCGACAAATTAATCAACTTTTGTTATTATTATAACATAGATTCAATCGGTCACCATCTACCCCCATTTACTGTCAATTTATTACAATAAAATTTTATCCACCAATGAAATCATCATTTGTTAATAAGGCCACTTGTCAGATGAACATGCCCAAGCTTAGTAAAGTTTCTAGCCAGGTCAAAGTGTCGTCGAAAATGCTTCATTAGAAACTTCATTTTCAAAGATCTAATCGGTTGAAATTTGCCATATGTTCTTGATATATTTTGAGAAACTACAAGTTAGTAAACGTAGTCATCATACCAATTAGTGGCATTAGCTAAATTTTACTTTATAACTTTTTTTCACTGATGATGCAATGTCATATAATGGGATTGGCAACACTTCTTATATCTTGGGATTAGTTGCAGAAAACTAAAAGAATCATAAGTGTTTCTTTTTAAACACTGTTTATTTCTCCTCTCTTTTTATTATGAGGTGGCCCATATAAAATAGTGGTGTGATCCACAAATATAGGCCGACTTACACTAGAGACAGTAGGGACCCGTGCACCTACTCTTGTTACTTAATTCACTAACAACTCGAATTTAGTTTAATTATAAACTTGCTTGAAATTAAGTTTTAAATCGAGTAGTTCATTCAACTTTTATTAATACAAGCTCAAGCTTATAATAGTTATAAATAAATATTGAACAGATTTGATATCAGAAAATATTTTTTTTATATTAATACACTTTCAAAAAAGTCATAAAATGCTAACCCATTACAGCCTCATGCCCATGTGATGCTAAAAATTTCTACCAGTTCATCAATGCTTTTCAATTTAAACAACCCAATAATTTATTAATTTGTGAGACTAAATTTTTAAATGGCAAACACTAAACAGAAATCTTTCAAGTGAGAGCTTCATATTAAAATGTTAAACAATAAGTAATGAATGTTGCTCTCAAACTTTTTGCTTTTATTTATTTATTTATTCATTCTTTTTTCTGCTTTTTTTAATAATTTAGTTTTGCTTTCTTTCAACGCATATTTACATTAAATATAAATATTTAAAATTTTGGATAAATTTGAGCAAATTTAATTAAATTTAAGTTAATAATATAAAAACAAATTTAATGCTAAAATATTTTTAATATTATTTTAATTTATATAAATTATATTTTTAGTTTTAATTTATATTTGGTTTTAAATTAATATCAATTTTTAATTTAGATCCTTAACAAACATGTTTTCGAGCTTTTAAGTGATATTGTCCACTTCGTAACTGAATCGAGCAATAAGGTGTTTAAATTTTTTTATCTAATAATCAAATATTTAATAAATGTTTAAATTAGTAAGATTACTTAATTAAACAAACTTAAATGAACTTTAATCGAATTAAGCCAGAAGTCTCAATTCATTTGCAATCTGTGTGTGTGTGTGAGTGTGTGTGAGTGTGTGTGTTCAATTAACTTACAAATTTACTTGCCAATATTGGTTTGGTTTCCTCCATTAAACAATAAATTCATAAATTATCGTTTTTACATGAATTTCAGTTAATATATGCTGTTACCATTCCTGAATTGATATAGCTATATAGATTTCATAAAGTATAATATGTTAAAATAATATTTATGCATACATATAATATCAATTATCTCTCCACAATTCACTATCTTTCTATTATTATTCATTGAAATATTATTTTTTTATTTATTTCAAAATTGATTAGTTTATTATCAACAAATTAACAATTTTTAGAATATTTTTGTTTGAACTATTATTTTTTTTATTTAGCTCATAATACCTAGACTATCAATTGATATTGAGTTAGAACAGGTTTCTACACTTTGTTCGGTGATATGTGTGGGCTGATTTGCAATTATAATGGATGGCAATCTTTTAGTAGGGTTTGTATTTGCCACAGTTACAACAAGACTTTCAAATTTTATTTTAAAATTTTTCTCCCTTGCAACTTTTAGGACTTTTTGGTGTTCATATGTAAGCAATTATTTTTCAAATTTTATCATATTTTAAATTTTTTTTGCATTAATTTATTAATTTGAATTTAATTATGTAACAGCAAAATTAAAATTTTCTAGTGTCCTTTCCAATCTTGATTGAAAAAGTAGATTATATTTTTTAAATTAATAATATGTAACCCGACAAAAAATTTTTCTTTTTTTTGGTTGGCCCCTGTTCATGAATATATTTTTTTTCTCTAAAAGATGGCCAACAAATTGTAAGAGGTATGGTTCGAAATTGTGACATTAAGAAAATTATATTTCTAATTTTCAGGCTTTAAATTCTTTCACATTCCTAAGGAACATTTGAATTCAACATATTTTAAAAACATTTGAACATTTCACTGTATAGTAATTTATCTTCTTACTTTTGGTCCAAGCACAAGAACAAGTATTCCTTTTCCCTTCGTTGGCAAAAGAATGTGTAAGTTCCATTTACTTAGTTTGCTTAATTTACTAGATATTATATATATATATATATATATATANAGTTAGTTTTCTAACTTTTATTTGCAAGAACAATAGGTTATACATAGACAGGAGTTTGTGATTTTTGTTTTGAGTATCCCAGAATGGCATCTATTTTTAGGTTTTTCTCTTTTTTTTTATGGGATCCCAGCCTATTTAAGGCAGTATTGACCCTTAGACATTGATGTCATCCGTTCTTGTTCTTGGCATATTACCACCGTCGCATCATGGGTTTTCTCGTGTTTAGAAAATATGGTCGGATGTCCAATAGTAATAATTATTCATGTTATGGGATTTTCATTTTTACACAGATGTGACGGTGATTTTTGGGATGATTGCTTAACGGCATCATTGATTAGAGTGACTATTTTTCTAAATAAAATGAAATAGAAACACAAGTTCAAATGTATCTTCTCAATTTAGGGGAATTATGTGGGTCCCTTATGACATTTCCAATAAATAGATTAAACTACAAAATAAATTTTGTTATGTAAATTTCTCTCATTCATTTGATTTTTGAGTCGCGTGAAAGTAGTTTAGGCATTTATTTTTTACTTAAGTATTATTTGCGACAAATTAATCAAACTTCTATTATTATTATAAAATAGATTCAATCGGTCACCATCTACCCCCATTTGCTGTCAATTTATTACAATAAAATTTTATCCACCAATGAAATCATCATTTGTTAATAAGGCTACTTGTCAGATGAACATGCCCAAGCTTAGCAAAGTTTCTAGCCAGGTCAAAGTGTCGTCGAAAATGCTTCATTAGAAACTTCATTTTCAAAGATCTAATCGGTTGAAATTTGCCATATGTTCTTGATATATTTTGAGAAACTACAAGTTAGTAAACGTAGTCATCATACCAATTAGTGGCATTAGCTAAATTTTACTTTATAACTTTTTTTCACTGATGATGCTAAGTCATATGATGGGATTGGCAGCAATTCTTATATCTTGGGATTAGTTGCAGAAAACTAAAAGAATCTTAAGTGTTTTATTTTAAACACTATTTATTTCTCCTCTCTTTTTATTATGAGTGGCCCATATAAAATAGTGGTATGATCCACAAATATAGGCCGGCCTACACTAGAGACAGTAGGGGCCCGTGCACCTACTCTTGTTACTTAATTCACTAACAACTCGAATTTAGTTTAANTAACTTTTATTTGCAAGAACAATAGGATATATATAGACAGGAGTTTCTGATCTTTGTTTTGGGTGTTCTGGAATGATATCTATTTTTAGGTTTTTCTCTTTTTTTTTTTAAGGGATCCGAGTCTATTTAAGGGAAAAAAATTGCGTACATCAACGGATACGCAGAGATGCGTACATAATATAGTACACGGGGTTTATACGGGGATTATAAGGGGGTTATAACCCGTTGTACCTCACGTCTAACTTTCGTGTAACCTCCCATGTAACCCCGCTGTAACCTTGTAATCTCAATGGATAAAATAAAAGCGCGGGTTACAGCTGAGTTACACGGGAGGTACAACGGGTTATAACCTCCATGTAACCCCATATAACACTCGTGTACCCTATTATGTACGCATCTCTGCGTACCCTTGACGTACGCAAATTTTTTCCCTATTTAAAACAGTATTGACCCTTAGGCATTGATGTCATTCGTCCTTGTTCTTCGGATTATTTGCAGAAAACTAAAAAATCATAAGTGTTTCTTTTTAAACACTTTATTTCTCCTCTCTTTTTATTATGAGGTGGCCCATATAAAATAGTGGAATGATCCACAAATATAGGCCGAGCAACACTAGAGACAGTAGGGGCCCGTGCACCTACTCTTGTTACTTAATTCACTAACAACTCGAATTTGGTTTGATTATAAACTTGCTTGAAATTAAGTTTTAAATCGAGTAGTTCATTCAACTTTTATTAATACAAGCTCAAGCTTATAATAGCTATAAATAAATATTGAACAGATTTGATATCAGAAAATATTTTTTTTTAATATTAAGGCACTTTCAAAAAAATCATAAAATGCTAACCCATTACAGCCTCATGCCCATGTGATGCTAAAAATTTCTACCAGTTCATCAATGCTTCTCAATTTAAACAACCCAATAATTTATTAATTTGTGAGACTAAATTTTTAAATGGTAGACACTAAACAGAAATCTTTCAACTGAGAGCTTCATATTAAAATGTTAAACAATAAGTAATGAATGTTGCTCTCAAACTTTTTGCTTTTATTTATTTATTATTTTTTTTTTTTCTGCTTTTTTTTTTAATAATTTAGTTTTGCTATCTTTCAACGCATATTTACATTAAGTATAAATACTTAAATTTTTGGATAAATTTGAGCAAATTTAATTAAATTTAAGTTAATAATATAAAAGGAATTTTAATGCTAAAATATATTTAATATTATTTTTATTAAATTAAATTATATTTTTAGTTTTAATTTNTAAATCATAAATGCTAACCCATTACAGCCTCATGCCCATGTGATGCTAAAAGTTTCTACCACTTCATCAATGCTTCTCAATTTAAACAACCCAATAATTTATTAATATGTGAGACTAAATTTTTAAATTTTAGACACTAAACAGAAATCTTTCAAGTGAGAGCTTCATATTAAAATGTTAAACAATAAGTAATGAATGTTGCTCTCAAACTTTTTGCTTTTATTTATTTATTTATTTCTTCTTTTTCCTGCTTTTCTTAATAATTTAGTTTTGCTTTCTTTCAACCTTATATTTACATTAAATATAAATATTTAAATTTTTGGATAAATTTGAGCAAATTTAATTAAATTTAAGTTAATAATATAAAAACAAATTTAATGCTAAAATATTTTTAATATTAATTAAATTAAATTAAATTAGATTTTTAGTTTTAATTTATATTTGGCTTTAAATAATATCAATTTTTAATTTACCTCCTTAACAAACATGTTTTTGAGCTTTTAAGTGATAGTGTCCACTTCATAATTGAATCGAGCAATAAGGTGTTTAAATTTTTTTATCTAATAATCAAATATTTAATAAATGTTTAAATTAGTAAGATTACTTAATTAAACAATCTTAAATGAACTTTAGTCGAATTAAGCCAGAAGTCTCAATTCATTTGCAACTTGTGTGTGTGTGTGAGAGTGTGTGTGTGTGTGTGTTCAATTAACTTACAAATTTACTTGCCAATATTGGTTTGGTTTCCTCCATTAAACAATAAATTCATAAATTATCGTTTTTACATGAATTTCAGTTAATATATGCTGTTACCATTCCTGAATTGATATAGCTATATAGATTTCATAAAGTATAATATGTTAAAATAATATTTATGCATATATATAATTTCAATTATCTCTCCACAATTCACTATCTTTCTATTATTATTCTTTGAAATATTATTTTTATTTATTTCAAAATTGATTAGTTTATTATCAACAAATTAACAATTTTTAGAATTTTTTTGTTTGAACTATTATTTTTTTATTTAGCTCATAATACCTAGACTATCAATTGATATTGAGTTAGAACAGGTTTCTACACTTTGTTCGGTGATATGTGTGGGTTGATTTGCAATTATAACGGATGGCAATCTTTTAGTAGGGTTTATATTTGCCCCAGTTACAACAACTCTTTCAAATTTTATTTTTAAATTTTTCTCCTTTGCAACTTTTAGGACTTTTTGGTGTTCATATGTAAGCAATTATTTTTCAAATTTTATTATATTTAAATTTTTTTAGCATATATTTATTAATTTTCATTTAATTATGTAACAGCAAAACTAAAATTTTCTAGTGTCCTCTCCAATCTTGAATGAAAAAGTAGATTATATTTTTTAAATTAATAATATGTAACCCGAAAATTTTTTTTTTTTTTTTTGGTTGGCCCCTGTTCATAAATATATTTTTTTTTCTCTAAAGGATGGCCAACAAATTGTAAAAGGTATGGTTCTAACTTGTGACATTAAGAAAATTATATTTCTAATTTTCAGGCTTTAAATTCTTTCGCATTCCTAAGGAACATTTGAATTCAACATATTTTAAAAACATTTGAACATTTCACTATATAATAATTTATCTTCTTACTTTTGGTCCAAGCACAAAAACAAGTATTCCTTTTCCCTTAGTTGGCAAAAGAATGTGTAAGATCCATTTACTTAGTTTGCTTTATTTACTNTATATTTGGTTTTAAATTAATATCAATTTTTAATTTAGCTCCTTAAAAACATGTTTTTGAGCTTTTAAGTGATATTGTCCACTTCATAATTGAATCGAGCAATAAGGTGTTTAAATTTTTTTATCTAATAATCAAATATTTAATAAATGTTTATATTAGTAAGATTACTTAATTAAACAAACTTAAATGAACTTTAGTCGAATTAAGCCAGAAGTCTCAATTCATTTGCAAGTTGTGTGTGTGTAAGTTCAATTAACTTACAAATTTACTTGCCAATATTGGTTTGGTTTCCTCCATTAAACAATAAATTCATAAAT
Source organism: Phalaenopsis hybrid cultivar (assembly GCA_002079205.1). Lineage (NCBI taxonomy): Eukaryota > Viridiplantae > Streptophyta > Magnoliopsida > Asparagales > Orchidaceae > Phalaenopsis > Phalaenopsis hybrid cultivar. The sequence continues at coordinate 135,694 of JXCR01080994.1, forward strand.
TATCGTTTTTACATGAATTTCAGTTAATATATGCTGTTACCATTCCTGAATTGATATAGCTATATAGATTTCATAAAGTATAATATGTTAAAATAATATTTATGCATATATATAATATCAATTATCTCTCCACAATTCACTATCGTTCTATTATTATTCTTTGAAATATTATTTTTTATTTATTTCAAAATTGATTAGTTTATTATCAACAAATTATCAATTTTTAGTATATTTTTGTTTGAACTATTATTTTTTTTGTTTAGCTCATAATACCTAGACTATCAATGGATATTGAGTTAGAACAGGTTTCTACACTTTGTTCGGTAATATGCGTGGGTTGATTTGCAATTATAATGGATGGCAATCTTTTAGTAGGGTTTATGTTTGCCCCAGTTACAACAAGTCTTTTAAATTTTATTTTTAAATTTTTCTCCTTTGCAACTTTTAGGACTTTTTGGTGTTCATATGTAAGCAATTATTTTTAAAATTTTATCATATTTTAAATTTTTTTAGCATACATTTATTAATTTTATTTTAATTATGTAACAGCAAAATTAAAATTTTCTAGCGTCCTTTCCAATCTTGATTGAAAAAGTAGATTATATTTTTTAAATTAATAATATGTAACCCGAGAAAACATTTTTTTTTTTTGGTTGGCCTCTGTTCTAAATATTTTTTTTTTCTCTAAAGGATGGCCAACAAATTATAAAAGGTATGGTTCGAACTTGTGACATTAAGAAAATTATATTTCTAATTTTTAGGCTTTAAATTCTTTCACATTCCTAAGGAACATTTGAATTCAACATATTTCAAAAACATTTGAACATTTCACTATATAATAATTTATCTTCTTACTTTTGGTCCAAGCACAAGAACAAGTATTCCTTTTCCCTTAGTTGGCAAAAGAATGTGTAAGATCCATTTACTTAGTTTGCTTTATTTACTAGATAATATATATATATATATATATATATATATATATATATATATTACATAAGGATGCAAAATATTTAATTTGATACTATCGTTGTAATGATTTCATAGTTCACTTTTAAAAACGTCTGGCACTCAGTTAATTCATTGCATTTTTATGACAATCAAAAAATATTATTAATCAATGAGACTAAATAGCTTATTATATGATCATCCTACATAATGTTGTTCGAGCTTCAATGAATTGTATGATAGAAGGTGGAGTTATTTGTAGCTTCAATTGCTTCTTTTAAAAGTTTAATACTTGGAAAATTTTCATTTTATGTAGTGACTATTTCCTCTGTAAGTAAAAAATCTATCTAAATATCACTACAGGAAAAAATGTTAAAATTGAAGGCAAAATTAACGGTTTATCTTACGTCAGTAAAAATGTCCTATTTTCCCAAGGTTTTACAACAGTTTATGTGAAGAACTATATCTGATGTCATAACAATAGGGCATACTGTCTTTTATCAACTAAAATTTTTTTTCTGATGGTTTTTATTATTGCCGAAAATTTTTACCTTCGATTATAAGCAAATAATAACCGAGGGCCTTACGTCGTCGCTTATTCACTAACACGCCATTTGGAGAGGAATTAACCGACGAGGTTTTTAAATAAGCAATGTCAAATGTTGTCGATATTAATGTTAATAACCGACGAGGTTTACCAAATCCTGCCTATTGTGTGATAGAGAATAACACATAGACTTACTAAAAGTTTTATAGGACGATGGTGAGATCCTCAATAATCTTTGTCGCAGAATGTTAGCCACTAAAGGAGAAACATAAATGAAATTTATGTATGGAGCTATTTGGTAGCTGATTTTAAGCAGAATTTAAGCTAAATCCTGCCAAAAGATAAAAAAAAGAATGTGGAAATCCTTCTCACCGTTTCGCCAAATAGGCCCTTTATGTAAAAATTAAAATTTATGTGTTATATAAATAATACATAAGAATTGTGTGGTTTGTATATAAAAATTATTGTATAGATGTTAGATAGCCAATACATAAGAATTGTGGTTTGTACCTAAAAAATTATAGTTTCGGTACTGGGTATTTTGCCAGACAGTTCTCTTGATTTAAATCATTCAGGATTTAGTAAATCCAAACTTACAATATTTACTATATTCTAATAACTTAAATCAAATCAGAATATGTTTGAAAGTGACTAAAAAAACTAGTTAAAAGTTGTAGAGATGAGAAGATTTGGTATATCATTGGTTTAACAGAAATTGTGAAAGAAATAATATATTCATGAAAGTGTTTGTGTAGCTATAGTGAAAGGGAAGATTAGAGGTAAACTTTGCATTAATGTTTGTCGCTTATCAATTTTTGACAGTTATAACAGTGTGAATAGGTTGTTATTTGGATTGAAGAGAGTCGTCTTAGATGACTTGATCACTTTAAATGTTTTCAATGTCGTGCTGGATCAAAATTTAGTAGGATCGATCCACAATCTGATTTTATACATTAGGTAGGTATGTGAATTTAGTGAGAAGAATAACAATCAGTCGAAAATAAATTTTGGATCAAATTTTTTTTGAAGCAATCTCTGGTCGGATCAATATGACTCGTTTAACATCATATTGATGTTAGGATTGTTGAAGATTCTTAAATCCATCAAGGCATCTCTTTTTAATATTTTCTGCAAATGTAGCTACTCCAACCCTATCACGGGCATATTAGTTTTGTATTTTGTTTTTCAGCTGCAAAGCTAATCATAAAACTAAGTATTCTCATCCTCACAGTCACCTACATGATTAGCTACACATCTAAAATTATTTGCTTAAAAGAAGATATTTCATATGATGTAAGAGTTGTCACTTTTTCCTTCATTGTGAAATCTATTTTCACAATTGAGAATGCAATGGCAACTCTTACATCCTATGAAACATTTCCTTTTAAAAATATATTTCGAAGTGTATAGTTTATCACGTATGAGGTTTACAAAGACTAGAACGACTAGATTAATGATTGGCTTTCCACTTAGAAAATAAAATGTTAAAGAAATAAACTCATGCAGAATTTTTTGTAGCTATGATGACAGACCACATTAGATCCAAAATTTTGAAAAATTTTTAAGACTTATTATCGATCTTCGACTGCTCTAACAACCTTAGTAGGTCGTTAACATTCTAATTTTGAGCTTATCTATTATCGACTCTAAAGAAATTTGATTAAAAATTTATGGCTCGAAGCTTGGCTCTTTTATTTTGATCAACTCTTTATCCGAGTTAAAATTAAAATCAGTCAATTGTCGAGCGATAATCTATGTTTCATATTAAAATTAGTCAATTTTCAGCACGACAAGAATAATTCATGGTTTGACAGTCGCAGTATATTTTTAGATCCTAAACATTCGTTCAATAGGAATAATAGCGCATTCAAAAGAAATAAAATTGAGAAATCGACGTCACCTCGAGTGGTACTTAGGGAAGATTTATTTCAGATTGTCATTAAAATGCTGAAGATTATTGTTTGTCCCAATCTATCTTCGCATTGTTCATCAAGTTTTTGTTTTATTCCTTACTGGTCAATAAAAATCATTTTGTTGGATCTTTCTTACTAGAAGGATAACTTGATCAGTCATAATCTCAATGCGACACTTAGAGAAGATTTTTTTTTTTTTGACACAATATTCAAACTTGTGATGGATGTTAGAAGAATAACTAAAAATAACATGAATGTCATACTAGATTTAAAGGAGATTTACAGAAGGTGAGAGTTCAAGGTTCAAGAAACTACTTCTGGCTAGTTTTTGAAGCCCAAAAATAAATATTCTTTTACTTTAGCACAATGTTGATCAATTTGTGAGTGACTCCAAGCATTGAAATTCTCGAGCAAATATGCTTTAAATTTAAGTCGTTCTATTGATGTGGAGATGGGAAATATATTTGAATTGAAAAGCTATGATTATCATATTCTCTTAAAAATTTGTTGTCAATTTCATATACTTCTTGTGGAGTGATATTTTAAATATCGTTCTTTAATCAGATACGTGCAACTCATTAGAATGTTGTTGACAAATGATAGTTAGAAGCAAATATTCTGATAATGTTATGCAACCTTGAAAGAATATTTCCACCTAATTTTTTTAGCTCCATAGAGCATCTGCAGATACACCTACCACACAAAGCCTTACTTGGAAGACCAGTAAAGTATCGGTAGAAGTATCCATTTGAGATGTACAATGTAACAATTTTTTGGATAAACATTCTAGGAACCACTTCATAAATAATATTGTGAAATAATTACATTACAAATATTTTAATAAACTAAAGAAAACTATTAAGAAAAAAATACGACCAGAAGGATCCATAAGTGAGTCATATTTACTACAGAAGACCACCACTTTTTTCTCCTATTATTTCATGTGAGAAGAGTCCATGTCATTGTGTGTGGTCCCTCCCACGAAACTTTCTATTTTACAACAATTTGGTAAGTATCAGAGAGTTGCACATCACGTTATCGTAGTGATCTAGAATTTCTGGCAGTGACACTTTATGCTCTTCTAAATTTTGACCAAGTTCAACTCTTTATTAAGTAAGACACTAAATTCTATTAATAGTCCATTCTTCCGTATGAAAATATTATAATGAGCTAATCCATAATTTTTTCTAAGTGTGGTAACAATGTATTCTTATATTCATTGAACTCAGTTGAAGATGATATCACAAACCAAGTGATAAAAAATAATTTGCCCAGATGGTTCACAACACATGTATATGCTTACCTCATTTTTGGTGAGATCTATTTCCCTCTTTAGAGCCTAGGATCTAGCCATTGGCCTTATTTAATGAATCTCCATTACAAAGCTAAAATCCAAATAAAACCAAAGTTGATGCTCTTTCTGACGTGAACATACAGCCCTTTCGGAGTGTGTTGAGGGGCACACTGACAGGATCATCCTTCTAGAATTTGGCCATCTCTTAAGCAAAAGCATATTGAAATTTTATCTGCCAGATAGCTTTGATCGGGCTAATGGGTCTCATTCACTGCACCACATGTGAAATTGGCTTCAATTGGCTTGTGCATTGGCAAATTTTTCCAGACGACTCCGGATAACGAAAGTGATTGAATGAGTTCACCCAAAACGTCTATTTTACTTGGAGAAGACACCTGTTTTATCATGGTTTCCTACACATGCCACAAACATGCAAATTGCTGCACAAGAAATAAAATTAGAAGGAAAAAAGGTTTAAAAGTGCATAACCCTATATTATGATCTATCACGTGCCCTAGCTGAAATTTCGGCCTCCTCTATTCCGCACTGACATCACCATTGTTGCTAATTCCACCTATGGTAATAGCATTGTTGGCCCAAATTCACTGACAATGAGCCCTTCTAGCTGTTGACAAGTGATCCCTTGATACGACTAATATGCACAATACAACAATAATTCAGATTATATTTCACTAATTTTTCCTTACTTTGCAACAAAACCAAAAACTTGATCCTGAAGAAAAATAAGAATTTAACTTTTAATTTATATATAGTGGTATACTCGGCAAGTATACGTATCATTATAAAGTAATATAGGACTTTTTGATTAAGACATGAATATCGAACCCACAGGGAGAATACGCAATATGCACAACATAACATCAAACATTCTAATTTTAATAAAAAGATAATTATCTAAACTAAACATGACTTTTGTAGTAATGAAAATTTAAATATTTTTAATATTTGCAATATTTGGATAGAACAATAACAATTTAAAAAGATAACTAGAGTTTTTGTAGAAGAAAAGCATTAAATATGAAATTATCTTTCTTCTTGTTATGAATCAGTAATAAGTATACGAATTTTGTTGTGGAAGTACGCAAATTGTGTTGTGCCAAATAGGAGCAATAATATTCTTTACCCTTACTATAAATGCTATAAAGAATATTGCCTAATTTAAAGTTTGAATAGTTCTGAAGACCGGCTAGGCAGGGAAGATACTATCTCTCACTCTAGAGTTCCCTCGATTCTCTTCACCTGGTGGCTAACATCTCGTATCAAAACCTAATAAAATAAACCAAGTTGGGGGCTTTAACCTGTCACTTTAAAGTCCTCTAACTCTACACCCTTCCAAAAATTATTTCTCTATTTATTTTCACTTAATCATATGAATTACATTCTCATTTATACAACCTCATGTGATTCTTCTATTTCCCTATTTATTTGCACTCAATCATATGAACTACATTCTTACTCATACAACCTCATGTGATTCTTTATTTATTTGCACTCAATCATATGAAGTACATTCTCATTCATACAACCTCATATGATTCTTTCCAATTGTTGACTAAGAAAAAACCAGCCCAGTTCAAACATGTTCTCACAACAAATTTTAACATCTGGATTGGCCAAATCAAGAAGTAAATGATGTGCATGGATTTAAATCATCACAACTTCTTCCATCATTGAAGATCAATACTTTCCACAACTTTGTCAAACTTAATTACTTATCATTTTAAGAAGAAAGATAAAGAAAACTACTCAAAATCTACAAAACTTAATTACTTATCATTTTAAGAAGAAAGATAAAGAAAACTACTCAAAGTCCATGGAGAAAACAAAACAACTTTATTACTTATCATTTTAAGAAGAAAGATAAAGAAAACTACTCAGAATCCATGGAGAAACTAATTACTTATCATTTTAAGAAGAAAGATAAAGAAAACTACTCAGAATCCATGGAGAAAACAATTACTTATCATTTTAAAAAGAAAGATAAAGAAAACTACTCAGAATCTATGGAGAAAATACCTATCATTTTAAGAAGAAAGATAAAGAAAACTACTCAGAATCCATGGAGAAAATAAAACCACTTATCAATTTTAAGAAGAAAGATAAAGAAAACTACTCAAAATCCATGAAGAAAATAAAACCACACTTTAGTTTGAAAGAAGAAATCATTGTCAAACCAACAACAAGTCTCAATTAAAACCAAAAGTAGTCTTAAAACAAAAAGATAAAAACTTATCTCAAGTCTTCCACCAAACCCTTGAAGTTCCTTTGATTATTTTCTCTTTACAATAACTTAAAATAAAATAACAAAAAGGGTAAAATAAAAGTAAATGTGGTGCCCAAAAATCTCTCCGAACTAACTCCCCAAATAAGAACTTTCAAAACTTTCCAATACTTTCAGGACTTTTTTCTAAGTCCTCTCTTCTTTCTTTTATAATTTTCCAAAAGACGTCTTAGTTTTGCTTCAAAATATGTCTAGATTTGATGTTTTTTCTCAAAAGATGCATCCGTTTGTGATAATTTTCATCCATGGTGGTTACAACCACCTATTATGCCAATGGGTGCCTCAAAAACCTCTTCAAAATTCGCAGAAACTAAATTTACTCGTCCAATAACTACCACTGAAGCTTAAGTGTAGGGCCTCTGGCGCTTAGCCGCGGCCTTCTCTGTTTAACCAGGGCTTAAGCGTCGGATCTGGCACTTAGGCGCTAAAATTCTTTTGCACATTTTTCACCGTTTTGCTCTAAATTTGATCCCTTTTCACTCCTTTAAGCATTTTTCACCCCTTTTACCTGTATCTGCAAGAAAAACATAAAAATACATTCCATTAAAGCTCAATATCTCAAAAATATGTATAAAAATGTGTCTAAAAACACTATATATTTTAGATGTATCAAAATCCCCCAAACTTAAAATGTTACTCGTCCTCAAGTGTTATTTCACTATTTAAAAACTAAATATGTATGATATGTATATGAGTTTGTTTAAGAGTTACTAAAATTTTAATTTAGAAATATAGCAGTCTAATTTAGAAAAAATATCTAGTAAATGAGACCACCTTAAGGTTTAGAAATACTTAATGTTAAGAAAGATGAAAATATGAGTTTCTATCTAACTCATAAATATATTGTAGATTTTTCAAATTTAGAATTTAGCTCTTTTATTATCTCCACTTAAAAATTTTCATTAAAAATAATTTTACATACTATACTATATCTATAAGTGTAAGATTATCTCAAGTCCTATACTTTAAAAAGATAAAATGTAGAACCAATTTTTGATTAGACACTAATCCTCAAACTTCTCCTTCCTAATTTTTTTTCTCCTTTTCTTTTTCTTTTTCTTTTACTTTTTTTTCTTTTTATTTCCTTTTCTTTATTCTTTTTTCTTTTCTTTTTCTTTTTCAGGCAAGGATTACTATATCTGGATAGGACCTTAATGATTTTGAATTCCCCTTCCCCTTTCCTAATGCAAAGTCTTGATATAAGTCTTTTACTTATAAATATAATACTAGTTTTGAAAATTATTTTAATAAAAGAAATTTAAGTATTAAAAATAAAAGTCTAAATTATCTAAATTAATTCAAAAATATAAGTTTTCTTACTAAAGATAGTTACTTATATTAACATTTTCTCATATAAAAACTTTTAACTTGAAGTTTTTCTTCATTACTAAAAATTTTAACTAAATTTTTTTACTCATTTCTAAAATCAAATTTTACTTCCCTAATATAACTTCATATACATAATCTGTTTTTTTTTCTTTTCAAATCAAATTCACTTGTAGCACATTTGAGAATAAATAAAATTCCAGTTTTGGAAAATAAAATCAAATTCACTTGTAGCACATTTGAGAACAAATAAAATTCCAGTTTTGAAAATATTTTTTCATTTCCCCAAACTTAAATTTTTAACAAATTAAACTGTTTAGCATCAGATATATATAAGCAGGAATAAAAATTTAAAATAACATACGAACAAGAATTTTTAAACCCTAATGATACAAGTGTAAAACTAAAAATAGGAGTAAAATTAATTTTTGAACAAATTTTCTATATTTTCGTTTCAATTTAACATGTAGAGATTCAATAGACTTCTAAGCAATGAGTATAAACATAAAAGTAAACTAACATACTAACTTGATTTCACGATCTCAGCATAAAAACAAACAAACTAACATGATAAAAAAATACAGGGTAGCAGTTTCAGAAATTTAAATTTAAGATCTAAGTTAGCTAGATTTTTTAAACTTTTCAAAGGCATATAATCAATTTCAATCCTAATCTAACTAAAACAGTACTAAACACACATTAGTAGTTACTACCCTAGAATGTTAAGAAAGGCCACTAACAAGACACAACATCTCAATAACAATATAAAAGGTACCAAACATAACATAGTACATAGTCTAAATCAACACAGAACAAATGTAGCAGTACTACATCACATACTCTTCAACCTAAACAAACATAAAAATATCTAAATCCTACTCCTCATTCTCAGAATCACCACTTTACCACTTTTCTGTAGGCTCATAATAAGGGTATCGAGGATATGAAGGAAATTGCACTCCTGGGTCACCTTTAAGGCTCTCCAAAGATGAGTGAAATTTCTCTTCGTAATCACTCTTTCTCCTATTATACTTATCAGTATGATCTGCAAAACGCTCTAAATTTTGTACCTTATGAGCGGTAAAATTGATATTATCCATCATCTTTTGTAATAACTCATCTCGGGTATCAATAGACTCACCTCGAGATGTAGAAGCACGTCAGGTGGAGGTTCTAGATGTAGAAGCAGCAGAGGTAGAAGCAACAGATGTCTTCATTCCATAGCTTTTGGAAAATCCTCCTCTTCAGGCAAAAATTGAATGCTTAGAATAAGTATTCACATTAAATTTAGTGATGGGATTTAGAGGTTATAACTCTTCCTCGCAGCTATCATATTTAACTCCAGCCTGCTCACACAAAGAAAAGATCAAGGAAGCAAATTCCAGACCTCAGTTGTAACAGCTGTAGCAGAACTGATGATAGTCTGACAGATCAAAGCTCCAATGTATATGAGCTTTCCCTCTTGAATAAAGTAGTTCAACGTCGCTCTTTCTCTGGTCACTTCACTGATATGATTGGTCAGAAGCAGACGAGCAGAAATGAAATAGTGCCAGGCCTTTGAAGGTGCACATAACTTTGAAGTTGGTAAGTTAACTCTCCTTTCATTAGTTATCTTCCAAAGTCCTCTCCCAGCAGCCAAGTAAGAAATAATCTCGTCTAATGCCGCTTCAGTAGGACTATAATTTGCATAAAAACATAACGTATCCAGTGGTAAATGATAAAACAAGTTGATTACCTCTAGCAAAAAAGGTATCAACTTCCCTCGAACCATGACTCAATTTTTTTCAGCTTCAGGGAGATTTTCATAGAACTCTCTCGCGAAAGATATAACTGCCACAGCAGAGAAACAACAAAATTGTTCCCACTGTCGGTGAACAATTAAATCTTCCACATCTCTACACGGATTTATAAAACATTGCTTCTGAATCAGTTTGTGGGATTGCAATGCATCACTATACTAATCTTGAGCTTTTGAACTAACAAATTTACTCGAATCGAAAGGGGCTTTGCCTTTGCTCCTCTTCATTTTTGGTGTCATTCTATAAATTTGATAAATTCCAATAATAACTTCAAAAATCAAGTTTAAATTACTAAACTAAACTTCCAAAAGCACAAACTAAACTTCTTATGCAATTTCCATAGATTTTTCCTCATTTTTTACCATGAATAATGAATTTTTGAATTTCTCCAAATGTGCTCAAAATACATGGTGAAAATCTAAAATTTTTACATAGAAGTAAAGCTCTTACCTTAAGAAATTTGGATCTAGCAAATTTCACTTGATTCTATTATGAAATCTTCACTTTAGATGTGCCCTAGCCCTCAAAAATATTGAACTTGAGAGGAAGAAGGTGACAGTGGCGTTAAAAATGGCAATTTCTGGCTCAAAAATTCACTTTTAACTGTTTGTGAACCGACGCTTAAGTGCGAGTATGTGGCGCTTAGGCGCTCTCGAGTTTGCTCGTGCGTAAGCGCAAAATGTGGTGCTTAGGCACGAATGCACAACTTTCAAAAAATTTAAATCAAAGTAAAATGCACTATTTGCCTAAGTAAACCACCCTTAAATGGTCTCATAACACTTCAATGACTATTTTCAACTTCATGTAACTCTCCTTTATCTCAAAATTCTCCTTAATAACTATTTCAATTCAATGCTAAAACAACACAAAATTTCACACAAATAAACTTATATTAATTGACAAACGAGTACAAATACATTAAAACACTTAGTTCTCATTCCAAGTAGTCTTGGATGAGAAAAGTTTCCTAAATACAAAGACTTAACAATCTTTCACAATTAAACACCTAAGTAACACCAACACTAAAAGTAATTCTTAAACACTATAACACTTAAAGACAACGACTTTAAACACACAAAAACTTATCTTCAAACATAGAACTTAATTCCATTCTTCATTAGAAGGAACAAATTCAAGTCTTTCATTAGTCTCTTTGGGGCAACTGGGATATAAAGTTGATAAAACGGACGTTGGTGACGTGCTCTGATGCAATCTTCTTCAATCCACTTTTGCTTAAGAAACATCTCCTTATCCGCTTCCTCTATATAACTAGTGTGACTAAATTGCATTTTCAATTGCCATCCAATATGCTCCAGATGTGCATGAATCTCCAATACCTTATTTTCCAGTATAGACATGGTCTATTCAATTTTGTTAATCTTCTCTGATATCCCTTCAACACTAACAACTAAGAAACCATTATACATCTCTTGTGTACTTTGACTAATGAATTTCTTCCTCATGGTCTCCTCCTTCTTCAAATTCATCTCCCATGAAAACATCATCTTAAAATCTCTCTCTCTTAGACTTTAGGGCTAGAAATGATATGGGGTGAAATTCCTTCACTTAACCTTTCTATTTATAGGCCTAAATCCTTTCAATAACTCCTAGACACGTTTAGAAACTGCCTTGGGATGTTTTTGTAAAATTTCAAGTAGTTTTCCCTTCTAGAATATTAATTTTGCTCATGTTTTTAAACTACTGCGCTTAAGCGCCGGATTTGGCGTTTTAGCGCTAGTGCACATTTTTGCACTAGTCAACTTAACGTCAAAATTCTCATTTTAACATGTCTAAATCACTAAATAAAGTCTTAAAATCAATACTAACACATAATAGTCTCAAAAATACTACCCTAAATTTTTTAATTCACACACAAAACAACAATCAAATTAAAACACACTAATAACTATGGGTTGTCTTCCACAAAGTGCTTGGTTTTACGTCGTCAGCCCGAAGTAACTAGTGCTTACTCTGGTTGACCCAACATCATTCAATCATTAAACTTATGCTGATCCCCTTTAAAATAAGGTTTCAGTCTATGTCCATTAACTTTAAATTTTTCTCAGACTTAAGTTCTTTAATATCCACAGCTCCATAAGGATAAACTTTAATCACAATAAATGGGCCCATCCATTTGGACATAAGTTTGCCGGGAAATAATCTCAACCTTCAATTATATAGCAAAATTTGTTGCCCTAACTAAAAATTTTTAGTAAGAATCCTTCGATCATGCCACATCTTCATTTTTTCTTTATAAATTTTGGCACTTTCATAAGATTCATTCCTTATCTCTTCAAGCTCATTTAATTATATTCTTTTCTCACCAGCATCTTTCAAATTATAATTAAACTCTTTAATCGTCCAATATGCCCTATGCTTAAGTACAACTGGTAAGTGACAAGCTTTTCCAAATATTGCCTATATGAGGACATTTCTATAAGAGTTAAGTATGTAGTCCTATAAGCCCACAAAGCAAAGTCAAGTTTGACTGACCAATCCATTTTTATTGGATTCATAGATTTTTCCATAATTCTTTTAATTTCCCGATTAGATAATTCAGCCAAACCACTTGTTTGAGGATAATAAGCAGTAGCAATTCTATGATTTATATGATATTTTCTTAAATAATTTCTCCATTATGGCATTTCTGAAATGACTTCCCTCACCAGTAATGATAACTCTTGGCATCCCAAATCTAAAAAATATATTCATTTTCAAAAATTTTGCAACACTTTAAGCATCACATCGAGGTAAAGCAACAACATCTATCCATTTGGATACATAGTCCTTTGCTAACATAATATATAAATTTCCAAAAGATGGTATAAATGGTCCCATGAAATCTAATCCCCAAACATCAATATTTTAACTTCTAGCATGTAATTGAGGGGCATCTCATTTCTTCTAGAAATATTGCTTACTTCTAGCATATAATTGAGGGGCATCTCATTTCTTCTAGAAATATTGCCTACTCTTTGACAGTCTAGCATATAATTGAGGGGCATCTCATTTCTTCTAAAAATATTGCCTACTCTTTGACATCTTATCACAAGGTTTGATATAAGCATTAACATCTCTAAAAGTATTGCCTACTCTTTGACATCTATCACAAGTTTTGATATAAGCATTAACATCTCTAAAAATTTTGTAGGCCATAAAGTCCAGATTATAAAATTTTTTATGTTGTTTTATCAATACCACAATGTCCCCCCAAATCAGAATTATGACTTTTTTAGATAATCTCATAAGTTTCTTCTAATGATACACATCTTCGAATAATCAGATCCTTTCCTTGTTTATATAAAATGGGTCATCCCAAAAATAAGTGCTTAGCTTCAGAAATAAATTTCCTCATTTATTGGTATGTCATTCCATTGGGTTTAAGATCACTAACAATATAGTTCACAATGTCTTCTGTTAGTATTTCATTCCATAGGGTATAATATCACTACCAATAAAGTTCACAATGTCGGCATACCACAGAACATGCCACTCATTAATAGTGAGCAATTTTTCATCTAGAAAATATTCATTAATTTCATTTTTAAAATAGAGTGTTTTTCTAATTCAAGCATGGACAAATGATTAGCAATTTGAATTTCAATCCCCTTCCGATCTACTATTACAAATGCAAATTCTTACAAAGGAGAATCCATCTTACAAGTCTAGGTTTAACATCATTCTTTTTCATTAAATACTTAAAAGCAGAATGATTTGTATGCACTACACAATGAGTTTTAATTAAAAATGATCTAAATTTATCAAAAGCATATCCTATTGCTAATAACTCTTTTTTAAATGTTGTATAATTAATTTAATTTTCATTAAGAGTTTTACTAGAATAATAAATAACTTTAAAAATTTTATCATATCTTTGTCTTATAACAACTCCAATACTATAATCACTAGCATCACATATTAATTCAAAAGGTTGTTCTAAGTTTGGTGAAACTATAATTGGTGCAGTGATTAGTTATTATTTTAAAAACTTAAAAGCTTTTAGGCATTCCTCATCAAAATTAAAGATTATATCTTTCTCCAGTAAATGGCATAAAGGCTTAGCAATCATTGAAAAGTCTTTAATATATCATCTGTAGAATCATGCATGTCCTTAAAAACACCTAATTTCCCTTATATTTGTTGGGTAAGGTAAATTAGCGATCATTTGAATTTTAGCAGGATCTACTTCCATACGATTTTTTGATATTTGATGTCCTAATACAATTCCTCCTACAACCATAAATTGACATTTTTCCCATTTAAGGACCAAATTTGTTTCTTCACTGCGCTTAAGAACTTTGGATAAATGTTCTAAACATGATTCAAATGAAGTTTCAAACACTAAAAAGTCATCCATGAATACTTCAATCCTTTTTTCAATTAAATCACAAAAAATTGCCATCATACATCCTTAAAATGTAGCAGGAGAATTACATAAACCAAAGGACATTCTTCTAAAAGCAAAAGTACCATAAGGACTCGTGTTCCAAATCTTTTTCTTCAGATTTTACTTCATAAGTAGCTCTAAAATGGCATTCACTTAGATATCTTATAACATTCATCCTATAGCATTCATTATCTTTACCTTTTATAGAGTATTTCATTGATTTTGAAATGTTAATAATAACAGTTTGATCATTGACACACATTGTTAATTCCCCTTTCTGCACATCTATCATTGCTCTTCCTGTGGCTAGGAAAGGTCTCCCCAAAATGATAGGTATCTCTTTAGCTTCCTTCATATCTAGCGCAATGAAATTAACAGGAAAGATAAATTGATCTACTTTCACTAGGACATTTTATATAACTCCTTTAGGGTATGTTATCGAACGATAAGCTAACTGTAGAGTTACAGTAGTAGGGTTTATTTCTCCTAATCCCAATCTTTTAAATACTGATTATGTGTTGACCTCATTTTTGGTTGAGGTTTAGTTTCTCCTCTTTAGTAGCCTAGGGTCTAGCCATAGGACTTTTCCTGTTGACTATTCCTAGAAAACTAGACTTGGAACCCTCACCATTAGAAATTCTACCCTCTTCTTTACTCAACTTGGAGTTCCACATATTGCTCTCAACCTCTAAGTACTTAGTAGGTGGGGTCACTGTGGGGAAACTCAAGATGAGTCACCCTTAGGATTGCTGAACCTTAAGGTTGACCCTAGGTCTTGGTCTGGAGCTAAGGCATTCACTACACTCATCTACACCCACATTCACTCACAACCCTGAACTCAAACTTCTAGTCTAGATCCCTTGATCTTTTGGGATACTCATGTAGATGGTCTCCTAAACCTACTAGCCTTAGGGTTATGGTTTGGCTAAGACCACTATGTAGAGGACCCAAAATGGGGTTTCCATTGGTCCATGACTTATTGGTGATGGTTGGTACCTCAACTCTACCAAAATACCCATCTTGGCCTTTTACCCCTAAAGCACCCCCAAATTACCAAAATACCCCTCTTTGGCCCAAAATCCCCAAATTCCAAAAATTCCCAGAAAATCCCAATAAATCCCAAATATTCCCAATTTCATTTCACTGAACTACCCCATGATCCAATTTGGCCAATTTGACCATCTTTAACCAAAATCCCCAAATTTCCCTTTAAAGACCAAAAATTCCCCAAATCCATCTCAAATGTCTATCAATTTGATCTTAATTGACTCCAATTCCAATCCTAAACTCAAATTCACTT